>JAEAOA010000163.1:957500-1247800 GCA_016746295.1 Potamilus streckersoni
TATATTTTGCTCCAAGAAAACCCTGGACGAGCCTTCAGTCAACAATTTCACGCATATTTACAGGTTTTATTTCACGAAGTTCGTCTAACATTACCTTATCGTAGCAGTGCTTCTTTTGTCTGGAAGGTCAATATATCTGTAACAGATATCATGGCGCATTGCTATTGCATCAACTTGATTGCAGCGGATTATCGATTTCGTCAAGCTGTTATCAAGAGAATTATAAGGTCCGGTATATTTATCACCTGGCAATGTCCAATGAACATCATATTCATAAGAGCTGTTTACATTTATAAGAGATACTTCTGTTCGAGCTGCAACTACAGCAGGTGGAATAGATAATACTGATATAATCTGACCACGAACTTCCAATATTGCTTTGTGAGGCAGTAGAAAATCGAAATCGTCTCTCGTATTAAATGTTCTGGGACCAGCATTATTACCTTCGTTAGCATTTTCACTGAGATATTAAAAATAATCGAAATTATGTTGCCGTGTCGACTGTGTTATAAATTCTGCTAAATCGAGGTGATTCTTAGACACTTTATATTTATTAGGTTATACAAAATTATTTCAGTTTTGTTAATTTAGATATTAATTTTTTGATAATTTGTTTTCCTCGTGGTGATAAAAGCTTTTTTGTTGCTGTTATCATTGTGCGATGGGTTTCTTTTTTGTGCGATTTCTGAAATAGCTTACTGTATTGTCGTTTTACTGCTTTAAACTTTTACTGTTATTTTTGTTCCACAGCAGTTCCTGTAGCAGATGCAGCTCCAGTTGCCAAGGTTTTTGATACGTCAAGTGCAAATTAATGAGCTATTCCTGGAATATTTTCAATAATTTTAGCAAATATATTTACCCAAATTCTCCTACTATTTTTCTTCGATAAACTTCTTTTATATACTTCATTAGGTCTTAGGTGGTATAATTTTGTTGTCACAGTTTTAGCATTATAATTTACTAACACTTTTATAGATTATCTTATAAAACATGTTTACTATTTTTCTCAAAAATGCAGGTAATAAGTAACAATATTTTTATTTAAATCTGACTGTTTCCAGACTGATCAGTTAACTGCATATTTACTTCTGTTATTTGAATTTCAAATTTTAACCGATAATAAATAATATGAGTTGGATTAATTTGCATAAGAGAACCGAGTGAAACTTGTGGTTTGTCCTTTAATGCCATTAGCTGAGTAAGATCCAGATGCAATAGAGCAATTTACCAATATTGTGTTTACTTCAGTTATATTTACTGGCAGTTAGCCGTCATACGTTCTGGTTTCATTAGGAAGAGCAGCATCACTTTTACGAAGAAATCAGTTAGTTCGATACTTTTTGCATGGGTAAAATCAACTGTTATAAAAGGGTTTTATTTTTATTCTAGCTCGTAACTTATTATAATTTGGTGCAATTTCAAAAGTATCAGCTGTGATAAAACTACTTTTGTTATCAGTTATTTTGCTGATTTTAGTTCTTTTATTGTTCTATTTTGAACAGTGACAATTTTAATAAATTTCCGTGCGACAAATCGTGGAGGACCTCGACTACTATAAATAAGTTAAAATGCATCAATTACTCCAGATTTTACATTTACAGTAGCATGCCATCAAGTGCTGGAAATTAGTCCAATTTCATATTGTTTATTACGATTTAGTTATATTGGTGGAATAAACATTACTAAAAATTTGCGCTATCTTTATCAGATTGGTCAGAGTCTTGTAATAATGTTGCTGACATTTATTATTATATTTTTATAAAATTAAATCACAGCGAGTAAGTGGCTGTGTCATGTTTTGTTATTGTTTTTGTTATATTGGGGCTTGACGCCATTTTTCAGAACATGATAGTCTATAGTATTAAGAAACCGGAAACTCCGCGGAAAGAACTACGGACACACGAGAACCTACTGGCAAGCTTTCTCACATATTCACATTCGCCGAATCTTAGACTCGACCCCACGCAGACAGAGGTGAGATGACAGTTATCTGTAACGGAGAGTGCTTTAGTTTTTTTATTCATCGGATGTTAAAAAACAATTCCGATCTCAAATCATCAAGTATGTCAATAATTTCATTGTCAATAACACCACCACCATTTCCAGCTTCTTTTGATGATATCAATAACATTAATTTGCATATTATTTCAGTAACTGATGAAAAGATTCTAATTCTAGTTTCTGTTTCATTTTTTCGTCTTCTAAAAGTTTTTTGAAAGCGATTATCATCTCACAATTTTGATAAACTTTCAAACGTGTGTCCCTCTTTTGCATATTTTTCATTTCTAATTTTTTTGTAGTAGTCTAAAAAACAGTAGTAGTAGTAGTAGTATCATTTCTAGCATTTTCAAAACGTTATTCCACATTTTTCATTGGAGCTGTACTAATTTCTTTTATAAGCTACTTTATCTTGTTCTGTGATATTTTCTATTTTTTAGAGAGATTATCATATTCATCGTCTTCCCATTCAATCCGTCAACATTATAAAAATATTGGGTGAGATAAAGAGATTTATATTTCTTATTACGTGGTAATGAAAAATATGATCTGATTTTATTCACTTTCTCGTTGTTTAGCGGAATATCATAAAAACAACTATCTTATGTACGGATGAATCAGTTGATTACCTGGAACAAGTTCTTCTGATTGTTCGATTATAAAAAAAATCTTCACCAGCTTCAAGACTATTACAAATTTTGTAATTATAATTGGTAAGTAGTACGTACTTATCCTCTTGTGGATTATTTATGTAAATATAAACGCGACCGTAGTTAAAATTATCCCCCAGAAGTAAATTCATAAACAATTTATTTTTCCACCCCAGTTCCTGCAACAATAAGATAGTGACAACCTGGAAGTTCGTTTTCATGTTTATGTTTCACCAAAATCAAAATTTAATATGTACGACTTTGCCATTATTATAGTTATACAATTTTATGTTATATAAAAGAAATTGTCAGTCAATAATTAAATAATGAGCTATTATACAAAATTTGGAACATTAGTAGGAGATTCATCATTACAACAATAATAGACGGCAATCTTGATTTATCTGGTTACCTCAAAAAATCCGGTTACGCAATTATAGGAACTATGTTTATGTCAATTTCAACGAGTATTAGGTTTAGAAACAGATTATCTACCAATAAATGTCGTTCATACACAGGCTATTAGTTATGCAAAGCTTAAATTAGCCGACAAAAATAAATTATATAAATCTGGTAGAACTTTATGCGGTAACTTAAATATTTCAGGGAAAAAAAATAAATTTAGAGACGTGGTATCCACCAACAAACTCAAAAATCAAACTCAAGATGTACGTTGTTCACAGTTAATGTATGTGGATGATAACGAACTTGATAAAATATGTGGGACAGTTACAATCAATATTATTATGAACAATAATTAAATTACTTATCTTGGAGACCCAGCCGCGTAATCAGAAGCAGCAACAAAAAATACGTTCACGATCAAGACTTTAAGTATGTGTTAGTGTTACTGTGCTGGTGTATATATGCTGTACATATTTAACAGTGCAAAATTTATTATGTTTACTACATTTCAATTGCGTCATTTAACCAATAATTTTTCTGGAGTTTTATCTTTAGTGTTAACTAAATATACCGAGGAAACATTTCTACCGGAATCATCTGATAAAGAAAAAAAAAACACAGCGTCTTACTAGTAGTGTCTACAATTTATAGCTGAAACTCTACAATTAATTACTTAGATGATAATATAATGAATCAAACTCAGGTACCAGCATTATTGCATAAAATATGTAAACAAATATATAATAAAAATAGTTGATTTTAATCATATTTCAGGAAAAAATTCCAAAACAAGATGTGGACAAAGAATCTAATGCAATATTACAGATATTATCATTTTTTAAAAAAAAGATTTTATGCGTATAAATATTACAAATGCAATACTGATATACTTCGAGCGAGTAATATCATATTTACCACTGATAATGACTAGCTCTGGTATAATTTCAAGTAGAGCATCATTTAATCCATTTTTGTTAATAGTATCCTTCGTTGGTGTTTCTTTTTCAACAGCTTGTGAAAAAATTGAGCCTCAACTTGCAACTAATTCATGCATGTAATTCAGCAAGTATCACTTATTAAAAGATTACTTGATCAGATACGATCTTATATGCGTGCTATAAAATATGATATGGACGATTCAATACGAGAGTTTGGTATCATTGACAGCATCTTAACATATATCTTGCTAACAAAAGCCAGCAGGTATGAAAAGATTATAATAAATTATGGGTTACAACAGTATTAGATGTTTAATTTTGTACAGCTTTAGAAATATCGTTATCAAATAAAATATCAACTATATTATCAATAAATGTCATCAGATCATCTGCTTTGTCAATTTCAGTCGCTAATAAGCATACTTACAAACATTTTGATGATATATGGTATCCAACATTTTTAATATATTTGCTTTTTATTTTAGGTTTTATACCAGTATATCTAAAGGCGGATGTGATGGAATTATATCTCTTGCAAAATTTGTTTGTGAGATCAATTATATATAATATTACATTTGTTTAATATTTAAAAATTTATATTGCGCTAGAATTCTCCTTGGGTTTCACGATATTTCATTTATTGAAATAAGGGTTGATTTTTGAGAGTGTGGTTTTATGTGATTTAGATTTTAATGTAACTATTTTTCAGTCATATGCCTACGACGTCTACAGTGTGAGGTTACTGTGATGTCAAGCATTGGAGCATCACGCCGCAGACATGTAGCATGATGTCCCACCCAGTCACATTATTCTGACACCAGGCCGACCAGTCCAAACACTAACCTCTTAACGATGAGCGCCAAGCGTGGCAGATGTAAGTACCATTTTAAAAAGTCTTTGGTATGAATCGGCTGGGGTTTAAACCCACGACCTCCTGCATCCATGGCGGACGCTCTAGCCACTAGGCCACCGGAGCGGAACGTTGTTTGAAAGAGTGGGGTGATGAAAAAATTTCATAATATATCTATTCTTAGGGTGAAGGTTCGAGCTAGAAACCTTATCTGAGAGAGAATATCATTTATATATACTACTACTGCTTAATATAACTGAGAACAATAATCTGAAACCATTTATTTTGTATTTTTTTATTATTAAATATTATTACCCTACCCTACCTTCAAGCAAGAGTCACTCAAGTGTTTGAAAGATTGAGACGATAAATCATTGTTTTTGGGACAAGCCAACATTGAAGTGTAATTTTTCAATATTTAAGATAACACAATCTGGGTTCCTCTGCAAGATAAAAATATATATATATATATATATATATTTATATATATATATATATATATATATATATATATATATATATATATATATATATATATATATATATATATCAGTGCCCCGAAAGTTGGGGGTCTTCTATACCCTTAGTCTAGAAACATTTTTTTAATACATATTTTTCAATTTCATTTCTTCTATTTTTTTTCCTTCACGTCATCGTTGGGACATGCTTTTCTATATACTTTCATGCAAACTGACTTGTTGTAATTGCCATCAATTATTTTAATATTTAACTGATCGTACACCTAAAATATTCTTTATCAATCAAAGTTTTGTCTATGTTTCGGGGAAGGAATATATCTAATTTTTCCAGTTAGACTATATGGATATCGAAGTCAGAATCACAAGGAATATGCTCGGTGGAGAAAATGGCTGGCGTAAGCAAAGCCTGGAGATGTGTCTAATTCGCTGATTGGTTAAATGACTTGTAAGATTGACAAGTTTCGAGGTCAATTCAGCGGCGGATGGCCGTATCAACAAACTATAGTGTTGAGGAAATTTAAATGAACCACGAACAGCTGACCAATTGGATTACCATACTGGTCCAGATTGTTGCCTAATAGGATATTGCATCTGAGTGTAGCATAGATTTACTACATAACTTGTATAAATTCAGCCTTTTCTATAACTGTTCAAATTTTTTAAATATTCTAATGAGCATTGTTTCTGAACTATAAATTAATTCAATATGAAAAACGCCAGTTTTAAAGTAACAGATGTGCAAAAGAGGAGCTGAGCATTCTCCGTCTTTCTGACAAGTCATTTGTAAAAGATTCCAACAGAATGACTTGGAAAGTAAGGCCCACTATGTCGGTGATGGCCGAAATAGAGATCCTGGATTTTCGATGGTCCATGAAATTTCCTCTCCACATTTATAATTTGGATGGTAACTGCGCGTCCTTTGAATATGCGTTTTAAGAAAGGTTGTAGTTCATCTAGATTTCAGATGCAAAAACTTGCAGCTACCAAGCAATATTTAGTTATATTTGCTTCTCAGAAGATGGTTTACGTATTTCTAATTCTAACTCTTCACCGTAACACCCACCCACCTCCACGCCCTTTGGAAACAAAGCCTGAGATGGAAGTGTGAAGATAGACTCCTGGGAAGGGGCACTCAGCTCCAAAAGTTAGGTTTAAGTCACATGTTTCAGCAGCGGTTTACCATATCAAAATTTTCTACCACATTTTAGTTTTTCAGTATTATATTATTTTTTCTTTGGCAAATAAACATTTTTCTTTGAACGTTTTGCATTCATCAACAATTAAAATAAAGTCCTAATATTTTGATTCTTCTGAAAAGTGTCATGGTTAGATTAGATCTCTCTCAGTTAGGATTCTTAAAATTTAATGAATATCTCAAAGGCCTTTCTGATTTATATATGTACAATTTCAAAATATATACCGTATTGTTTTGTCCTTGCCACTATTTATATCTGAAATGAGAATCTAAAAATAGTATAAACTATCACCAGTAAATGTATAATCTCAGTTTGGAGATAAGTTTTAGAGACCGGGGCTCTCTAGAAACCTCTGTCTGTCTTCGCGATATAGTGTAGTGCAGGATTTCTTCGATGTGGTATTTCTATCTGTTCATAATCACATAGCTTTTCACTGACAAAGGTGTCACACTATTTAAGTCGGGTATTGACGAACATATAGCCTTTCGGTGACCAATGCGTCACACAATTTCGGTCGGATACTGACAAAAACATATCCTTACATTGACAAATGGGTCACACAATTTTGGCAGGGTACTGATAAACAATTAGCAGTTGACTAATAAACGCGTTACACAATTTAGGCCCAGAATTGCCGAACATATAGCCTACAATCATACGGTAATAATTTATTGCACGTACTCTCCAGGGTGCTCAGCAGTGACGTACAAAGGGTTTAGCCGCACCAAGACCTCTGACACCAGTAGTTATTGTGTCTAAGACCTCTGTCGCCAGCGCAACAGCCTCATCCGCCCCCACCTCCGGCGTTAATACGTTACAAGTACTCAGTCAGGTATACATGTGGTAAATAGCAAACAATGTACCGACTCAAAACAAAATGTGGCTCACTCCACCAGAAACACCCTTCCAAAACCAAATTGCTTTGTGGCAGGAAAATCTAATAGACGTTGCCACCATATTCTACCGCTATTCATTTGTCATGGTCAATTGTTTTGCTTTTTTAGTTGCTTTATTTTTATTTTATTTATTGTATAATCGGAATGACAGCAATCATGAACGGATTGAATAAAATTAAGACGTGGTCACTAAAAGAAGATGGCAGAAAAATGCTTATTAAATCTAATTATACTTATTAAGTTCATTTTAATGACAAGACAAGTTTAAAAAGGGTGTTCTTACATTGCTTCAAATTATTTTTACAGTCACAACTTTACTTTAAACTTTCATGATGGATTAAATAAATTCAGTTGCAAACTTAATACTATGAACGTGGATTGTCCGAAATAGACCGAAGAGGTGTGAAAACAAATTGTATATGGCACGTAACATTGTATCTCTTAAATATTACACAATGCCTTGCGATTTTGTAAGAGCAGATCAGTTTTTACTTTCTTCACTTGCGACAGAAGTTTTCAAAAGTAGGTACTGATTCTCAAAGCTACAGACCAGTGCGTAAAAAAAAGATAACATTAAAGATAAAATGTATTAGGCAAATAATTTATCTCGCATTTGTTATGGCCGATCAAAAACAGACACTTTTAAAGAAAAGTTTTCCACATTTAAAGGTCTTAAAATTGTATACATTCACGAGAGAGAGAGAGAGAGAGAGAGAGAGAGAGAGAGAGAGAGAGAGAGAGAGAGAGAGAGAGAGAGAGAGAGAGAGAGAGAGAGAGAGAGAGAGAGAGATTGCATATCATATCATAACCCAATTTATTAGGTTGGTAGTGACAAGTCATTGATATCCACTGTGATTTCAAATTGGAACAGTTAGCTTTCCTGCAAAGGACAATATATCCAATCCGGGCACATTCGGCGACTATTGGTGTGATTCGCCATACAGACATGTCTTTTAGCATATCGAAACGATGGGAGCAGCAGAAGGGAGGCCAGAAAGACCATTCGGTCTTCGAATTAGAGAAACCAATTATAAAGGTAGGCAAAATTGGATATACAAGGTCGAGAAGGATAATGCGAGCCCTCTAAAGCGTCAGGTAGTCTGAACCGTAGACTACATCGCTGTTCCCCCCAGCTGCTATGAATGATCAAGGGAAAACAAGTGGTAGATCGTTGTTGATTGTTTGTGCTGCTGTTTACTGAGGTGCTGGACCACGAGCATAAAAACGTAGCTGCTGGCGACAGGTCTATAATTAAATCGTTGTTGTTATAGTAATAAAGAGTGATTATGCGCTAACCATGGAATCTCGTACAGCTACATTAGTTAGACAACGACTAAGGGCGATTGAGAAATACCTCTCCGTCTGTGTGATTCTGTCAAACAGCAACTGCAACAGCGCCAGGAGGCCAGAAAGTGCAGCAGAATTGTTTAAACTTTTCAAGGAGGCTACTGAAGGTCTTCTTTTTTACGTTAGACCGAACCGCTAAAGCTACTGGGAATATAACAAAAAGAAACAAGGCTACTAAAAAGATTCTACTAGAACTTCCAGCTTAAAAAGATGACGCTCAACCACAATTAGGAGAAGAAATACAAGTACTCGAAGGTATGGACCAAGCTCGTGTTGAGATCGGTGATGAGAAGGATATTGTTACATCAAAATCAAAACGTGAACCAAAACCACCCGCCCGATTAACCGAAGTAGGCCGTAAACTATTTTGAGAGAGAACTGTAGCGGTTGCAGCATTCGGATATTCTGATAGTGATAAATCATTAGATCAAAATATTGCCAGTGTTTAAGAAAACAATTGGGTTCCTTTCCCACTTTGAAAGTTCCGTGGTTTAACTAAATTCATTGATGAGCAAAAGAATGAATTTAAAGATTTTGAGAATTTTTAGAAGCGCCATTACCTGGAGATATATGAAAATCACAGTTTAATCAACCTCGTATTGAGGAAGAAGAAACATCTGAAAGTGGTCTTGCCACTCCTGGGTTATCTCAACTTCGTTAAAAAGAACTGGGAGTCTAGATAAACTTTGTTCCAGTATTGTCTTTGCCGATGTTGATCGTCTAGAAATTCTGATTGGTGGACGACGGCAGAAATCATCAGTGAAGTAACGGATAATTTGTAGCGATTAATACAGATGGTATCATGGATGATAATGTTTATCGTGCATTAGTCGATGAAATTACCGACAATTAGTACCGTGACTAATCTCAACAGTGACGGTCACTTCAGTGACGATCACTTTGGTGACTAAGTATGCAGAGAGATCAGTGATAAGAAAATATTATGATCATATTCAATGTTCAACGTGGACATGAGTCGGTTAGGGTAATCGATTCGATATTGCCGATATATAAAGTTACCTACTTAGATGGACTTAGTGATGCTGTTCAGTGTCTATTCAGAACGGTAGCCCAAAAGGTGATTCCGATTAAAAAAAACAACTAGGAATGAAGGTCACAGGATATTTGCACCGTTGGTGATGCTGGTAAAGCATTATCAGCAATCAAAGAAAGACTCGCACGATTAATACTCGCACAATACGCAAACCGCCAGCTATCCAACCGCAGCCAATAAAACTGCATATCACTAACATGATGCAGGCAAGAGTCAGTAAAATAATAAATCAAGCGTCAAATGAACGAATAAAAGAATTAGCTGTAAAACCACTGAAAAAACAAACCACCGACGAAAGAGAAAGGAATGTAACATGAAGTCTGATAGCAGGAAGTTGTCTAGCTCGATGTAGTTTTAAATAACGGAGGATATAAATAAATGTTTAAGTGTATATCTGATATCGCATATGATATGGAAGTACCAGTTCTTAAGGATATATCAGTACATGACTATGAGTATATAAGCAGATATTTCTTAGCCGCTGGGGCATTCATTGAGATTGAAGGTCGAGCTATGAAAGCAAATGATACAGGAAATGAAGTTTTAGATCTAGCTGGTTTTTGTTAATAATGGTGTTATACCATTGTTTAACAACGTTGTGCCACATACATGATTGATGGAAAGAATATTGAATCATATCTCGAAAACGTTGACGTTGCTATGACGATACTATTTCTGGCAAGATATTCGGATGATTATTCGTCGTCTTCTGGTCCTTCTATGATGTTCGCGAAGGATTGCACTGATCATCCCGATGGCAGTAACGTATAAATGATCGCCTCTGGAACTGAGGTCTCATCGATAAATGCAGATTTCAACCAAGGATTTGCATCCTGTGGATAAATAACGATCAAGAATTTTCATCAAGTGTATCGCAATATCGCAATGTTACGCATTTTCGGGGTTTGCAGGGGTGTTAGAAAAGTTATCTTTGGTCACACGGTGATGCTTGTAAGAACATTCAAAGACAATGGTGCAATCTGGAACCTTTATGCTGGCAAGGTAATACAGACAAAACTTACTCTGTGGGTGCCGACAATGACACCATCGTTGACTATAGAACAAGGGCTGATCTTTTTTTATGGGCAGTGACAACAAATCTGCGCTGTTGTGGTTGACGATGACATCAGAACTGGTTTTTTTTTTACATGGCAGATAGAATCACTGCAGGGGTTTTCAGCCCTACGACATTCATAGCATTTCAGGATGCTGCCTGAGTAAATTCACAGAGGCTAGATCCATTGGTGCTTGATACCCTCGGTGTTAATGAAGTTTCCCTGAGAATAAATGGACATCAAGATTCATCCGAAGAAGTGTCATTGAAGTTTGAAAACAAAATCATTTTGCATGTGGTATCATCGGCTGATGTCATTTATGTGGCACGATCAGAATGTTGATTCTGGTATGCGGGATCTATCCGGTCTATAACTTCTGGCTGGAACACTTGGATTTGTTCAGGTAAATAGTCGTCAACATACACTTCCGAGCTCTTGTAGCACGACCAGTTGTATTGGAGCAATCGCTGTAATGCAGACAAACAAAACAAAAATGCTTGAAGGCGTTGGCAGACTAATGAAAGTCGTTGGTGCACCAGTAGAAAATATGTAATTGTATTGCAAGTTATCATTTCAAAGCAAGCGATCCTTGCAAAGCTATTGGATCTTTCACGATGCTGTATAAATATTATATCATTACGTGAATATTACTCTGACTCCTGGTCAGATTAAAAAGTTACAATCTGCATCAGCGAAAATTTCTGGTGCTTTGAAAGGCCAGAATAAATTATCGCTGACAGTACGTCAACTCAAACACTACAACGGCTCCAAGAAATCAATGACTGGCGTGCGACTTGATCTTTCTATGGGCGCCATTCAAACAGTTAAAAAATCTGGTGGTATATTTCCACTTCTTGTGGCTAAACCAGCGCTGATTGCTGATGTAGATCATGCTGTTTCAAATGCAGCTGCACTTGGTGCTGTTGTAACTGCAGATCGGATGGCATTGAAAAACGCGACCGGACACTGCCTAAAAGACCTCGAAAAAGCTGTGCGGTCAAGCCGCTTGAGGCTCGTCTGTGACTATCAAGAACATATCCTTAACGATGGTGCTAAGCAAGCTTAGACCGCTAGGCGGTCCGATTTTGATTTACTTGTGGTTGCTTGTCGAATAAACATCAAAACTTCAGAGGAGTTTTCATATGCGATTATTTACCAAAACAATCAAATCGTATTGAAACTGGTATCATTAATTTAGATGGAAATTCCGGTTGCTGTTGAACAACGTAGTGTTGTTTAGTTTTATTCGTATGCACTGGCACCACCAAAGGAATTTCTCGAATATATCAGCAGAATGGCTTGTAGAGTACAAAACTCAACAGGTTCTTATATTCGACATTAACAGATCCACCCATATGTGATCCAGAAGCACTTGCTTTACTCAATGCTATATCAAGGTCATGGATTGCTGATGGTCCACCACCGCATAAAGCCGTGCACGAGTGCACTAACTGTTGTTTTAACGATTTAAGAGTTTATAATGGCAGCGATAAAGTTAAATAAAAACTGGTGACGTTGATTTGTCAAAATATGTGACACAAAACGATCTTCTGCGCCTCACCGGGGTTGACTGGGATAAGGTTGTGGTTTTTCATGATCAGCATTGGCGGCTAAAGACGAGCAATATCAAGTGGGTCGATATTATCCTGCGAGTTTCATGTGCGGCCAACGATATAATCGTGATATTTACTGATGGAGAAAGAATCAAAGACTCGATCATATCATTCAGAGAGACGATAGTAAAGATCATTAAACATGTTACTCAAATTGGTGAAATCAACGTAAGCGGAAATAGAATTTCTAATTTGAGACAACCAGAATCAGACGATGACGTTGTAACAAATATATACGTGGACAACAACACATTACTATAAGGATATCCTTAATAACCGACAGTGATGGACTGGCCATATTCAGATCTGAATATAATAACCATGTAAAAGCGCTTACGAATTTTTCCTGAAACATAAGTAGAGTCGCTTTATTATTTCTTTGGAAATCCAATGGCCGCTGACGTTAAGCTCACAGCATTAGAAGAAGACAAAATAAGATTTAAGATAATGTAATTCATAGACTATAGTCATCAACGCGGTATGCACATTAGCATATGGATCTGCAAGGTAGTCGAAACAAAATAATTCCATGAAACATACATAGGTGTGTACAGGTTCTCCGTGTTTAGCACTGCGCAATTTAGGATATCTATGGCGTCATTCCACCGATAGATTTTCCTAAACCGTGTCAGTCGTGGAAAATCAAACTACCTAGGAAACATTCATATTGTATCCAAAGACAAACAATTAACCTCAGCTATGTATTGCTGGTGTCTGAAATTCAGTTAGTATTACGTAGTATTGATTTAATGTGAGACATTTACCGTCTCACACAATCCTACAAATCTGAGCAAGCGAGTTCGTGGCAGGCACCGCTGATAAATGTCATTGTCGAGTACAGAGCGAAACAAAAATAGAATACCACAGAGGCATCATTGTCATCGACGTTGTTGTCGCCTTTGGTCAAATGAACAATGGCGTTAATCAGCACAATATCAGCAACATACGTGTTAGCACCAGCGATAGGAATCGATGTTGCCGTTATGGCAGGTATTGATGTTATTCTTAATATTATAGCGAACAAACTGTCAACATGTGTTGCTAATAAAGTATATGAACAAACAACGCTGCCTATCGGTGTCAATGCATGCACATGCGTGGTTATCATCGTTGATATCGGCGGAGTTGAAAGACGGTTACTGAGTTTGTGTGTATGAGAGATCCTAGCCGCGAAACGGTCTACCATATTGTTCCAACGGTCCAACATACAGTGTTTCACAAAGTAAATATAATATACTATATTGGTGTCCAGACCCTAGGCCGTAAAACGGTCCACCGTATGGTCAGTAACAACGGTCCACGATACAGTAAAAAATAAATACTTATTTTTTGCCGTCTATAGATTGCTAAATAGCTAGTTTACGATCTGAGGATATTGTATTGTCCTGCTAGAGCGTTCCATTGCTAAACGATCCCACGTAAATCCATTCATGATGAAAAAGTTCAAGGTGGATCGCTAACGATCTAATGCAGACTCTGATTCAATGGCATGATCGGACCCTAGATTGCTAGCATTCTCACGTTCTGACACAATTTTTAAAATTATCTTACACACATTCCAACAATCACTTTTGTTTCATATTCGCATGATAATTACAATTTAATTTTGTTTCCTCTCGCCGTTGCGAGTGGAACGAATTCTTCAATTTATGTATCATTGAGGACATTATCAAGATACATTAGCATTGCCCTCTGCAGCAATTTGATAAACCTGTACTCAGATGTGTGTATCTTCCTTCGGATTTTTGTTTTGGAATGTTTCAAAATCATGTGATTTATTTCACCAATGTGTTAGTCAGTAAGTTCTAAACTGCATTATGTAAATTTTTAATCGCAGAAATAATTGAATCAATAATTTGTAATTAATTATATAATAAAAAATAAACGATGGAACGTTGGGACGCTCTGCGTTCTATGTTCTAATGTGCTAGCACAAAAAGGAGATCACTTGGTCAGGGTGGAGCCAGCTGCTGATAAGTATTTTCAGGGGGATGCGCATACTGTTTGCCTTTAGCTGACAGTGCTCGTATGAGTCGTATATTATTTACGTCGAACATGCTTCAATACTGATTATCGTTAATTTTTGCTTAGATAATATTCCATTGTGAACCTCAAGATTGTCAAACGACATTCTAGCAGGTTCGGAGGGCGATCTAAACGACCTAACTTGCACCGAGAATTATGTATGCCCAGTGAAGTCATTGACGACAATCAGTATTTTTCACCAAGTTGGATATCAAATTATACTCACAACCACCCTAGCCCAGTTACTACATAGAAAAATAATTTTATTTAGTCTTTGTTAAGGATCGAACAATTGTCTACCATTGTGTTTTTGGCAATTGGACGCTCTACTAATTGTCCTACTTTCCTATTTCAATAATATATTCTCGGAAGTTGAATATGTGCAATTACACAATAATGGAAAAAATACGTAACTTCTATGATGATTATTATTTTTTGGCGGGTTTACCGATTAAATAACATTTCCGCCATTCCCATACCAAAATATAGGTTATTTCATACACTGTATTCCGAATTACTATCTATAAAACCAATACGTTTATCAAAGATTGATTTAGTTATAGTAATAGGTTACGTGGGGGCATGAAGTATCTCATTGTCAGTGATTTCTGATTAAAGAATCGAACCCCATTCATGACTAAAACACCTAATCCCCCAGGATGATGTATGAGATTTTATATATGCATACAGAATCAGCCTTTTACAAAAGCATGCACGTGTCATGGAGGAACTTCTATTCTGATTGTGCGTGCCAGTGTATATACAAAACGTAGACAAATATAGAACGTGTTGTCTTGTTTTCTATCATTAGCGGTTTTAAAATTCGTAGGCATGTCTTGGAGATAATCAGTGTCGTCTGCTTAGTCATGGGCGTTAGTCCCTGCAGAGTTATGAACGTTAGGTAGAAATTTTAGACCAAGGATGCTCACTGATATTGATAGACCAAATTATGAGTGTGCATATCCTGTTACCGCAGTAGTCTGCGCGATTTTTCCGTTAAATGAACCCTTTATTGATGGTCCTCGTCCGATACACGGATCACTTGCTATCGGATCCAAGGACAGTGATGTTTGCGCAAAGAATGACAACATTATCCTTAACTATGTTGTCCAGCGAATCACAAAACACGGTATGAAAGTAGTACGAGGAAATGGTTTTACAGATCTACCAAGCAAAACAATAAACGAATTTGTCAGAAAGTGTAAAAGCACAAAAAGATTTCGCTTATCTGAAGAATAATTTGAATTTCCAATTGAGGTAAGAATGATGACCAATGAAATTGTATACGAGGATATTCTGCTGTAGTAATAATTGATAATAATATACACACATGGACATCGTATATAACAATATTTCTCGGGTAGAAAAAAAGTAAAGTATTACTACGATCAAATTGTTGAGTGCATCAGAAATATCAGTAAGGACCACCGTGTGTCAGTATGGTTGTCTGAGAGCGCTGAATTTTAACAGCCAGATGGAAAACAATCAACGCTAGGCAGTCATAGTTTTTAATTAGTTTGTGACTCCGTTCAGTGAACTAAATCGTGCAGAATTTCTTCACGTCAGATTGCCAAGGCTGGGTTAAAATACACTGCTGACATGCGTGTCATAGAACAGTTATTGAGTAACTGCTTTACTGTGTCATTGGTAGTTGTCTAATTTGCTCATTAATGGAATTAATAGAAGACAACGGGGGATTTCTCAGCACTCGTGTCTCGAGTACGGTCAAGGCGGTCTCTGAAAAATCAAATATGTGTACAGCGATGTCATCTCTATTGATATAGTTGCGTGTTATCCCGGAAGTGTTCTCGGAATGAGAGAATGTAGAAGGTATTTAGAGAGATTTGGGCAAAACATGAGATGACTCGATTTGATATAAATGGTCCACTGCTGACGGATTTCGATTTAACTGTTTTCCGAGCTGAATCATACGAATTTGCTGAGAATATTTAGCCGGTCATCTTTCTTTGTTGGTTGCCCTTTCAACAAACCAAATTAAGAAGTAAAAGCGATAGACAGTTGTGCAAAGAATAACTGGTTTGGCGGTAATAGTGCTATTGAAATATATGATCGATGCCAAGATATTGTTATCGCTGCCAGTGAGTGAAGAAATAATTCTATACATTCGTCAAACATAGGTTTACTTGCTAACTGCGGAAGTTGGCGACGGCAAATGGTCACAAAATTGTTGGTAGATTTACACATGGATCCTCATCGGGAATTAAATGATGTTGTACAAGACTGATCATCAACAACACAGAACTTGACTTTATAATTGCCGATACGACAAACAATGGTATGCTTGTAGGTCGAGAACTTGTAAATATACCAGATAAAACCAATTTAGGTACTACTATCAGCTATTATGATGGTGATTCCGTGCAGTTTACTCATTTAAGATCTTTGATGGTGGTTAATGTGTCAATGAACCTGCTATAGATAATCTCCACAGGAAGCTGTCAGAGTCGCCACGGACTCATTTTATATTAGCAAGTCAAAAATAATGCTGAGTCAGCGGATTATAAACCTGTTTTCGAGTGTTACAAAAATAGACAATTATCAGTCATCATTGGCACTATCGGTGTATGATCCTGTATCACGGCATAAAACGGTTTATCTTAATGGCCCTAGTGGTTATTGTAAAGCTACATGCACATTAATATTGTTGAGGGATTCAAACCTAGTGGTGCTAACTCCAACTCACCGAAGTGCCAGGGAGATGAAAGAGAGAGGGGTTAACTCTCATACTTATCACAGTTCTTTCGATAACAAGATGATGCGTGCACTTTAACGCAGATGGGTGAGAAATACATTCCATAAAATTTATCATCTTTAATGAGTTATGCACAATCTCTAAATACACCTTAGAAATGATTCTTGATCGGATATCGACATCAAAGGCGATTATCATGTTTTAGTCAAAGACTCTTCGCCAAATACCACATTGTCATTCTTGTAGCAATCGAGACCCATCATGCTCGCGTTCAGTACGTTTGGGTTTTGCTTCTGCTACTGCAAAGCGGAATTATCCCATGTTAATGCGAAGTAGCTCAAGATGTTCAGAGTTGTCGCAGTACTCAGTCGTTGCTTTGTACCCTTATTCTGTCTTATTATGAATGGAGTAGTATCTACCACATGTGGTTACAGATACTCCTCCACCATGGATTTGCATTTATTATCGATGTCAGGCACTTGTTTTGCGTACTACTCCATTACTCCATCATTATTCAAAAAAGCAGGATTGTCCGTTTCTCCAGTGGCACCATTTATTCAGATTCATCGTCTTTGTCTGGTTGCCCCCACCCATGGCTTGCTTGTGTTGCTGTTATATGCTGAGCTATTTTTTGTTTTAAGCTGTTCTGATTACTTACAACATTCGAGGTGAAGCGCAGATCAAGGTGATTAAACTAATTGAAACACCTGTTGTTATGAGTAGGCTTTGAGAAACTCGCAAGTAATGATCTCTCTGGCGGTAAACTTAAAAGCTAGTTGTTCGGCTTTCAAATGATACCGGTAAGGAATTGCTATTGGTGTGAGCCTTGAAGACTCCATTTGAATACCGATTCCGGTGAAGAAGCACAAACCGTCACCCAACTTCAGTGAAAGTTAATGAAGCAAAACTAGAGACAGGGACGGGGATTGTTTCGTCCTCTTTACTTAGTATAAACCCATCAAAGATTTTAAAAATCTTGTGTTGAATCTAATCAATGCAAACAAGATGCGTTTATCTACGTAACTCCGCTAAGTGATATAACTATTTTGCCGAATATCCACCTTCTTAATTAAAGAGGAACGGTCTTTTCGAGCCTCGCATGCGATGGTACTGCCAGCTCGTCCAGTGTCACATACTTTGTGAGATCGGCTTTTGTCATATACCCCGATGTTTCGTTATCATAGCGGTCACCCCACTCCCCAGGTCTGCAGGCAGGTTTCGACACCAAATAAAAACATTTGCCTCGTGACTCTTGCATAGCCGCTAAACAAACATCGTAGTCCGCATCGTTCGAGCATATTGTTATATTGTGATACCCTCTGGAGTACCACACGCAGATCTGAGTCTGATCATATCCTGTTATGTGTCACATGCTCAGCTGGATAACTGGTCATTATAACATACATGATCTACACTTGTGCGAGGATACGGGTCATGAGTACTACAATTTAATAGCGACGCAAAAAAGATCATCGAAAGCGTTTTTAATGATATCGGCACAGATACGACACTGATGTGTTAGTTATTGCTTAACCTCAACGTTTACGTGCAGATAAAGCCCGTTTCCAAACGACAAACTTTATTACGTGTTCGAAAAATATGCGTTACCCCATGACGAAACAGAAGAGGTATATATCCACATGAGCTCAGATGCGTGGACAACTGTTGCTATGTCAGCGTTTGCGACCACCTGCTATGTGTCGAAACGACTAGCAGCGTTACCTCGACGCTTTTGCTGTTTCCATGTTCACTACCAAGTGAAAATGATTCTAAATCAAATGAAGTGCCCTGCAACATTCCGGGCAAGCAGCTTTATAGAGTTCTAAAATGGTATTTACAGGAATTAATACGAGGTTATATGTAATAGCTTTCTACCAGACACTTCCCTGGAGGCAAGTTAGTTTCCCACTCTCGTAAACAAATATATATATTCAGCGCTGTCAAAGTCCTCAAATTGATATTTTATTGCCAGAAAGCAATAAAGAAAAACAAGGATTCAGCTAGCTTACGTACTTTGTGGCGACCTTTACATGATCCTGTCTGATGTGGAGCTTAAAGTTGACACCTATTTTGGGTAGATGAAGCATGAATAGGTCGGCTTTAGCACTATTGCAGTCGGCACGCTGACAGTAACTGTGAAAACTGGAACCATGCAAACAATTCAGGCGTCTAAAGAAGCCATAGACCCCAAAAGTCAAAAATGTCAATAGTAGTGGGCAGCTTTGCAGCTGAGTTTATATCCGTCAGTTATCTCTGCGAGACACACTTGGAACGATTACAAATATCATCAGAATAACTACCAGAGTTCGCTGAGATTACTAAAATGATAATACAGAACAGATAATAGATGATCACTGTAGTTCTGAGGAACAATGATACGATACAGGAAATGATTCCTGTCAATACCAGGGTCGCCGCTTTTTCTGTTGGTGTTTTAAGCATACCAGACATTCATTCTCTCGCGTTGGTGAAGGAGTTGCCGCTAGCACTGGCAATGTGCCTACTCGGCACGTGATTGCGAAAATAATCATTCTTAGATGAATTTCAACCCAGTGAAAATCGAGGTTATATTGATGCCTTGTTACCGATAGTATTATAAGCCTTAAGATTAGGATTGAACCCTCATCTGGCTAAATTGGGTGTGAAAGATTTTTTTTAAGTGCTGTCAACATTAACCACGGCCGGCATTTATTATTTAGTTTTTTAATCCAATTATTTAAATCTCCTAACTCATGTTTTTCTTTCCATCATCTCATAGGCTCGTGTCGTTGTCCTTTCTTATCAGAATTTTATTTTTTACAGACATGTTGTGATTGAGGTCTAAAAGCTTCTAGAGATCATTTAAAATCTCGCCAAAAATTCTTTTAAGTGACAGAGTGAAATCAAGGATTTATCGCACTGGAAGGCTTGTAAGGTTCATGTGCCGTCGCTTCTTTTATTTTCCAAATTCGTAGACCTTGCTTAAGTGACTAAATCACGATCTGCTAACACACATACTTTGTCTTTTTTTTTCTTTCTAGGTCTAGAGAGTTTTATTTGTTATTCGGCTGGCAGTTGCTAATTTGTTAGGACTAACTCTCGGTCGAAACTAACTTCTCCTTTGTCTTTTAGTTTTGATGGGGATAAGAAGTTTATTGGTTCATTTGTCGCTGTGAACAAAGACTTGTTTGTATTCCACTTCACTGCAATGGCTTAGTTCTATTTTGCCCTACACTTTGGAAAGATTATAAGCTTTCCAACCCAAGTCCTTTACGTTTCGCGCTGAACTCAGCTAGAGGTCATTCACGACTCTCCGTTAATAAAATAACTTCTTAATTCGAGCCAGCTGGCACCTCACCACTGCCAGCCACGGAATGGTTACTGTGAGTAGCTGTTTTGATTCATTTACTGCCAGTTAAGTAAGGTTTCAGCTTTCTCTGGCTGACATTCCTCACAAGGGCCAAACTCCGGCATACGCTGTCTTCAGCCATGGTAATGTAGCTATGTTCCCTTATAGGAGAAAAGGTACGTGAACACCAAAAGCATTACGAGTATTTTGTATCAATTCCGAAACGAACCCGCTAGAGTTTGCTCCCTCCAACATGTGTATTATGTAATGGGATTCCTCAGCACCATTGTTGTAACTAATAACCCAACGTCATAGATTTACAATTGCTTCGAATTCTTAAAATGTACAATATCATGATCGTTAAAATGATCATTGAAAAGCTTTAAGGAAATGAATTGCCCTACATTATTGACGCAGATATTGGAGTGTCTACAAGGGTCTCTGGCTTACATAAAAGATGGGACGAACGCAACTTACCAGGGAATTCACAATATAACAGTACATACGTGTTAATGCGGAAAATAGGATTGCCATTGCCAAAAAACTACGTGACGTGTATATTTTATGTGTATGGATACACAATTTTTGTACAACTCGACTTCGATACGCGGAATGAACATTCTGCTAGCATGACCATTCGTATCGCCTCGAGTTTGAGCAGATGTTTAACAAACTGGGCCTGAGCCAGACTATTATCCGAATTTCGATGGAATTCGACACCTTGACCCACTCGAACCTGATCCGCACGATTAGAAATCGATGCATAGAAAAGTGTCAGTTGTGAGTTCTGCGCCATTACAGGAAGGTGATTAACAAGATTGATAGTGTGTAGAATATCAACCTCAATACTCCCAGTAAAAACATGTAAAAGATAGTTTTGCTCTTTGAGCATGCAAGAAAACAGTAAACTTTGCACGCCATGTGGAATACTTCTAAAAACCATATTCATCAACAAGGTGCCAGTGACAATTGAGAATTTCCCAAACCAAATTTATTGACAGGATCCGGCGCTACAGAAGTGGGAATAAGTCGGTGAGTTTTACCAAAACATGTTTGCCCTGGTCCTTATTACAAGGAAACCGGAAGACCACACGCTCCACTGGTCGGGACGACATAGAGAAATGCAAGATAATGGTTTCAACGAAAGCTGAAAAGATTGCCTGTGTAAAAATGTATATGTATTTCGTCAGGGTGTGTAGTTCAACATCCAAAATGAGCAGTGTTTCTCAGCAATCTTCTATGCCACATCGTTTGCCGCCGTCATGACAACAAATCTTTGAAATCTTGCCACCACACTGCGTCAGAGTTTCTGGCCATATGGCTGTGGTAAAGTATTTTCCCCTGTGAGCTTCTCGAAACAGAATTTAAGGAACACTTTGATTCCTTCGTCATTATTTACTATGATAATAATCTGAATAATGCTTATGCTTTTCAGGCAGTATTTTCATCAACCCCGAGGACTTTGGCGATGATCTTGTCGCAAGCCCTACCAACGCGTCTCTCAAGTACACGGGGGTTTCATATAGCTTTTGCCTTTCATTTGAGCCCTTTAGAACTTATATTATTTTGTATGCCAGTTACAGCTAATAGCGAAACCAACCATAATGCCAAAAAAACTTACAAAATCTTTGGCTGTTTTTGCTTTTAAAGCAAGAAAACAAACATAAATGTCGAAGAGTTGCTGAGACTTGCAGACCTTTTTCAGCAGGCAGAACGCAACTCATGAGTAGGTAGCTAACTCCGCTATAGTCTCAGAATGCCAAATGAGCGACAGGCTCACGTAATACATCTGCGTAACAACTTAACAGAGTTAATAGCGTCCGACGCAACATAAATAATACCTTGGTTGCATTATTACTTTCGACTGTTACACGCAAAAATCGTTCAAATGGGTAAGATGGAGAAGACGAGCTGGAGAAATCGTAGGGCCAGCTGGAAAATGGGCGAGCTAGAGAAGGTGAGCAGAAGAATACGAGCTGGAGTTATCGATAATTATTTGTAGAAGGGAAAGAAGAGATTGATAATTCTATCAGTAAACTGTAAATTAAGGTCCTCAAAAAGTATTAGAAAATGACTTATCTGAACGTCGGTAAGTACAAATATGCTATATATATATATATATATATATATATATATATATATATATATATATATATATATATATATATATATATATATATATATATATATATATATACCTCATCAAGCAGTTACGTTTCAGTCTCCATCATTATTAGTTATTATTTTTTATATAATACTACCTAGAAAGACACTCTACCAATGTAAAAGCAATGTTTTAGAATGATTGTGTATAAAATAAATTCAAGCAAACAAAATAGTCCATGATATAGTATTTGTATTCAGAACAAAAGTAGCAACAACAACACATTCTACGATCTCTTCAGCTCATCCATTAAAACGAATACGCGTGCCATACGTTTTGAATGATTTGACGTCCGATATTGACGACTTCATAGCACACGTCTAATACGAAGGTTAACTATGGTCCAGGATGACATAAATAAATGATTACACACTCTTCGGAAACGATACATTTACAAGTGTCGATTTAATAATAAATTAACAAATAAGTATCATTTTTAAGAAACAAACGTGGTCTCATTTTCTAACAGAAAAGAATTCAAAAATTTTACATGAGAAAATTTTCATACTGAATGACAAGTAAATGATAACAGCATATTATTATAACTGAATATTAAGTTATCTCTATTTATCACTCCTTTCAATACATACGTGTGCACTGATATGTACGTTTCATGTGTACATCTAATCAGTTTTTTCTTTGCTGAACCCGAAACGAGACATACTATTGGGGTATAAAAGAGATAATTATCATGCAAATACAACACCTAAAACCTGGAATCGGTTTAAGTGCCAACAGTTGGCAATAACCAAATTCGAAGCTTATGGACGAAAGTATGAGCATAAAAGCGTACGAACGATTCATAGTCAACTACTTTTTCTTCAGGTCTGAAAACAAAATGTGTACAAGTGATTCATTATTAACTACTTTTTCTTTACCTCATCCGAGTATGCTCATATACCACATTATCAATTTTTCCCAGTCTATAATTCCTTTGTCTTTACGAATTCCTTTCGGTAAAACATACATTGTAGCCTTTACCAATTTCAATGTTTTCCACACTTTAAGCACTTCGTAGATTTGTCTCTGTGTATTGTTTGAATGTCTGTCCTCACATGGGTCAATTTCTGACTATTTTAAATCCAGTTCATTACCCAAAAATATCCAATTTCTGACAAGAGCATCGGCGAATGTACCTAATTCCGTTATAGACATAATATTTTGAAGTTCCCTAGAACTAAACGTGCAACCACCTGCAGAATAAAAATAATCAAAATCAATTATGCTGTATAATTATTATTACAAATGACTCAAAATATTCCCTATTGTACAGATCGATATAACGGTATTGCAACAGACTTAAAGCTTTCTTTATAGTACATAATTATGTTATGGTGCTACAAAAGACTTCCAGTTTATTGTACAGATCGATCTTATAGTATTACAAAAGACTCACATCTTTCTTTATTGCACAAATCTATATTATGGTATTAATAAAGACTACCAACTTTCTTTATTGTACATATTTTTATTACGGTATTACAAAAGACTGCCAGCTTTTAAATTGTATATATTTATAGTATGGTATTACAAAAAAACTTCTCCCTTTCATTATTGTTCAGCTCTATATTATAGTATTACAAAAGACTTCCAGCTTTATTCTACATATCTATATTATGTCATCACAAGATAATTCCAGCTTGTTTTGTTATTTTCACGTACTTTAATTATTTGTTTGTTAGTTTAAAATTTTGTATTTTATTTTATTTCATTACGTGGTATTAAAATGATAATATTGTCTACTGGGTTCGATTTTTTAAAAAATTTAATTAAGTTCTATTTCACTTGATAAACAAACAGTAGTTGAAACATTGTAGCTTTTGCTGACCTGGATTCAGAAACCAGTCTCAGGGATGGAGTAAAGAACTTTCTAATTATTCATTTCTAAAAGTAAAAATCATTGATCTGAGTAAGATATACTAGAGTACGTGATTTTAGGAATGTATTGTTTCTAAGTTGTTCTGCTAAGAAATTATCACGTGATCCTCATCCGGGAATCTGTTTTACGTCTTAATTTACTGTATAATCGTTTTCTTGAGAAGAAATAGCACACTGGGCTTTAAATATCTGAATCTAAAAGGTGTCTTGCTGTGACCAGTTTGAGCTGAATTATTTTTTTTTGGAATTATTAATTCTTTTTATGGAAAATACTAGTGCTCATCAGAAATCTTGAACAAAGATATTTACTGAAATTATTCGGAATCCAACAACTGGAATAATTTTTTGTGATTCAACAAAGAGTTGTTGACACGGCAACACTTTGAAAGTTATAGAAGACGTTCATCGCTTTCCATCTTGAAATTTTATCGGGATTCGAATTGTGATTCATTTAGCACTTTTTATTGATAGGACTTAAATTGTTTAATTCTTGGATTAATTTTGGATTTGATTCGTAAACCGAAAGTCCTTTTACTTGATTATACCTAGTGTTTCTAGGGAAATAAATCATTTATTAAATTTTACGAAGCATGTTGGCTTCAATCCTCTCTTGTTACTTTTGTACAAGCCCAGACACGTAACAGATTTTGCAGATCAATAATATGGTATTACAAAAGACTTCCAGCTTGATTGCACAGATCCATATTATGGTATTACAAAAGACCCACATTTACTGTATTGTACAGATCTTTATTATGGTATTACAAAAGACCCACATTTACTGTATTGTACAGATCTTTATTATGGTCTTACAAAAGACTATCAGCTTGATTGTACAGATCTGTATTATGTAATTACAAATGATACAAATTCCTTTATTGTACAGATCTGTATTATGGTATTACAAATGACTCGCAGCATTCTTCTCTCTGCAGATCTGTATTATGATATTACAAATGATTCAAAGCTTTCTTTATTATACAAGATCTGTATTGTGGTATAACAAATTAATTTCAGATTTCTTTTTTGTACAGGTCGATAATTTTTCATGTTAAGTCTTTAAAAAAGAAAGAAAGAATGGTTCAATATGCAGCAAACTTCCTCTATCAAAGTTTTATTTTCTTATAAATTATATCTCAACAAAATTCCCCAAAGATAAAAGACCTAAAGACCACTTCATGAAATATGTTAAGCAAAACTTTGCAAAAATGATTCAAACATGTTTAAGACAATTGTAACAATATTGCCTGTTTTTAATTTTGACTTGTGTTGTAGAGAAAAAACAATTACTTGCTGATTTTACCTAAACCTGTTGGTTTCACTATCTTTCTGTTACGCATTTTTAAACCAAGAATCGTAAAATAATAAAAATAATAATATACATTATTATATATTAATTTATATTTTTATTTAAATTTACATTGTCTGAATCGTACAATATGTTTCGATACTACATGGCTACATGCTGCACGACACGTGTGTCTCTACATCATGTCGTGTATAAGGACTACCCTGAAACAAAAGAATGTACACTCAGGTCTAAGACGCTTTTGGTTCATTGGATTTGTTTGTGAATGAGCTAAACAAGCTGTGTGGTCGATTTGAAAATAGAAATGAAAAAGTTAACTATGTGGATGAGCTCAATGAATAAAAAAAAAACAACAAAACTTGAAACAAGCAAACGAATGAACGTGATATTCTCAACGTTAACAACAAAAGTGAAAGACTCAATAAATTAAATACCAGACATTATTTGAACACTTATTTAGAAGAAATATTCGTAACTTCTTGAAAATAGAATGGTTATGACTAGGATCAATGCTCTCTAATGTCTATAAAATGGTATGGAGAAACATATCGCATATCGCCAAGGTCTATCGCATATTTATCTGAGACGTACCATTTTACAAGTCAGTCAAAACTAAATTTGAAAGAGAAAAAAAATGCAACTGAAGGTTTTGGTAAGAAATAATTAAAAACTGCTGGTACTTTTGTTTATTAACAATATCATTGTTCCCTTTGACTTAATGAAGAAAAGACCATGTAGATCGTACGATGTACATTTTATATGAAAAGAACATTTGATAAAGAAAAACGGCAAGACGGCAAAACTAATAAAAGACTTTATCAACATGTAAACATTGCTGTTGTTGTTGTTGGTAATGTTCATTTCCCAGCACACGATATATTGCGACCAGTATAAATGATGGATGAAGAACCCATGAAAGCCCCGATAAGAAATACCGATCCGCATGAAGCTAATGACAAATCTCCTCATATACCCCGTTAGTCGTGCCCGAGATTGGAAACCAGAGAAGAGATAGCAGCTTTAGACAACTCGGCTACCCAATGCCTCCAGTGTGAAATTAAAGTTTGTATACAAAACAGCACTTGTACAGTCACTATTCAAATATATGCCTACCAAGTCATACGAACAAAAATAACCGTGATACCACTTAACAGAGCCGGATTAAGGTCCCTGGCACTTTTTTTAATAAAAAGATTGACAATGACACCGCTTTGTGTACACTGTTAAGTAACATGGTGTTTGTTTATGACTAAGGCATAGAGAATACTTTGCTTGTTGGATAATACCGCCATACCACTAAAGTATTTAATTATATAGACAAGACTTCGCACTTACAAGAAGGGCCAATCTTGAAATTTCTAAAATCAAGCAATCTGGATGACAGAAACGAAAGTCAGTCATAAAATTTATAATATATTCTTTCTTTAATATTTTTTACTCTATGAACTTACCAATCTAATTTCTTTTATAAATCTAAGTGTTGTTGTTTTCTGTCCTCTACTTTGTCATTGATATCGTCCATATTAAAAACCTGTGAGAATTCAGTATTTTTATGCAAAGTTTATGTGTTGTGTAGTAGCTCTAAAGCTACTCTGACCTTAATTACGAATACAATATTGAAATAAGGAAATATTTTTCTTTTTTTATAATTCTATGCCATAAATCGTCATACGATTTTCCCCCCGATTTTACGCGCATCATTTAAATGAGTTTGGATATTAGTGAGATTGCCCGTTTTACACAAGATATGGATAGAGTCTTAATAAAAAATAAAATTAGACTATTTTCAGAACAATGGATATCTTAATGTGATGGTACGAGGAATAGTAACTAATTTTGTTTGTTATAAGTCACATTGATTTGTTTATGATACTTTTAATGATGTTGCTCCATCTTATTTAGCTATCGACCATATTAATTAAATTAAAACCGATATTCGTCAAGAATAATTAGATTTGGTTTCATATCAAGAAAATAGTAAAAGAGAAGATACTGGTAGTGCTAGGGGTACTAGACACGTAATTTCAATAAATTTATAATCTAATAAAGAAATGAAATTTAAGTCAATGGCAGCTGCTGCAAAGCATCTTAAAATTCATCCACAAACAGTGAAAATATAGCTGATGGCAAAACAAGATCTGCAAAGTCAATAATGACATTTGATAGATTTATCTTCAGATAGGATAACTATACAATTTTCTATATCGTTTCTAGTAAGACAATTATGATTAAATTTCATGACGTCGTAGTGATTTAATCGTAATATCATATTATTCGTATCAAGATTTATTTTATCTGCTGCTGTTAGCTATCATAACATCAACAAACTAAAAACTGTGTCCCAGCAAACAATTTTGAACTGCTTCAGCTACTTCTTTCTTGTTTAGTATATTAGCTCAACAATATTTTATTTTCCCGAACATATTATTTATTAATTAGATAAAAGATTATTATAATGATGAGTATGACTGAGAGACTGGCTCAGCTATAGTCAGACGATTTTGTTTCAGTTCATAATGTAACATTAGCAAATATTACCAATGACATATTCGCTGGCTATATTTAAGACAATTTTTTGAATAACTGTGACGATGACGATGACGAAGCTGAAGTTGTTATTAGTAACAAAAATTAAGCAGACCAACAACTGGGAAATATGATGTTAAGTATCATATTTATTAAAAATTTTAATATAATTTTAGTGTTACCAAGCATCATATATTTTGGCAACTTATAAAGCCCTTTCTAAATGTAAAAATACCAGGACAATAAAGAAATACAAAAGACGATTTTATTTTTGTTAAAATAGTTATTTTAATGACAGTTGATGATGCGAGAAAATTAAATTTAATTTCTTTATTTAAGCCAGCATAATGTTTGTCAGTATTAATAAAATACTAACAAATTTATAATAATATTATGCAGTTGATGAAATCGCAGTCGATGTAATCGACCGAGTTGATATGCAGCTATTAAATATATCACTATACCCGCGGCATTGGACTAAACTTTTGTTGCCGCTTTTTAATAACTTTTTCAATAACAAATACATCTTGTTCTGTTTTCTGAAGTTGTTGTTCATAGTTATAGGCTTCCCTAACATATCTTTCAACGAGTATGTAACTGTTATTATTAAAAGTTCTTTTTCAACAACAAATACTTCTTCTCGCTAGATATGAGTATTACCGTTTTCAAATGTTTTCTTTCGTCAAAGAAATTATAACTTTATCGCCAACATACCTATTTTCGTTTGCTAGAATTTGGTTTCCAATCGCGTCGTTTGGCGAAATTTAATGGTTCGGTGTTTCATGTCATTGCATTCGCCCAAAATTTTCTGTAATTTGTCAGTATATATATATTCGTAATTTTAGCAGTCAAATACTTATTTTTTTTTGTTGAGCGTACGATTGAATTTCTCAACATTAACGATATTCCCTCATTTTGAGAAATGGATTTTTTAATGTTATGTTGTTCCAAAAACTGCTTTAACTCTTTATTAAAACACTCTGCTCAATCAAGTCAGATTCTGTTTGGTTTTCTTTTTGTAGTTGTTATTATTTCTTTTAGCGCACCAGTCATTGATCTCCCTTTTTTTTCCGAAACTGGTACATTAAACGCGTATTTACTAAACCCATCGACAACATTAAAAAGACATCTCTTATCGTTAAATTGAGCTCTTATTATTGTTAAATTTACGACAACTTTTCGTAGCGGAAATTGTTTAGGTTTGTGTAGTTAGATTCCCAGATCACCGTTTAAGTCTCCACTGAGACAGAGTTGATATTTTGCTCCAATAAAACCCTGGACCAGCTTCGGTCAACACGTTCTCGCATATTTACGGGTTTCATTTCAAGAGTTCGTCTAACATTAATTTTTCGCAACTGTGTTTATTTTGTTCGATGTCAGGAAGTTCAGTATATATGTGGCAGATATTATGACGCATTGCTATTGCGTTTATTTTGAATGAAAGGCTCTTGTCCTGGCAGCGGATTATCATTTTCGTCAAGTTGTATGTCAAGAGAATTATAAGTTGCAGTATATTTTATTACCTGGTAACGTCCATCTTCCTTTTTGTTTCGACAGTTTGCCATTTGTTATATATATATATATATATATATATATATATATATATATATATATATATATATATATATATATATATATATATATATATATATATATATATATATATATATATATATAAAACAACGTCAGGACTACCCGCTCCGGACAATTTTGCTGCTGGCAAATATAATACTTTTTCTTTTTTCCACAGATTGCACAATTACCAATTACTTTTCCGCATTATTCTTTTATTTTTGGGGGGTGAAGTTATTTTTTTTTTTTGCTTGTTTGTTTTTAATTTCTGTTTTTGTTTCACACCTAAATAATATATTGACATTGTTTATTAGTGAGTTTAGATAAAATTAATTGCAAGTTTTACAAAAATTAATTGTAATCTCATCATTAGAGTAAAAAGGGTTGCTTATCAAACTGGAAAATGAACTTTAAAAAAATCTCGAATTTTGGTCATCTGCTTAATGAATATTATGCAATAATATCCAGAAGCGGAAGCTCCAACTGACGAATAATTTATTATTTTGTTTTTACTCATATATATTTTAACTGCGTTAATTGGTGGATTTCCGAACGAGTCAAAACAATTGTTATTAAAAGCAGCTGCCTAATGTGTACCAGATCTATTTTTAAAATCTTGTATATTTATCACGCACGTACTTGGCAATGTCAGCGTCATAAGCTCATCTTTGGAATAGTTGTTGTTGTTGTTGTTGTTGTTGTTGTAGGGTTTTATGCCATTTTTCAGCACAAGATAGGCTATACGTGGCGGCCAGTATTAATGGTAAGGAAGAACCCTAAAAAACCCAGGGAAAAACCACCGACCCAAGAGAAGCTACTGGCAGGCTTTCTCACTTACCCATGTTAGCCGAGTCTGGACTCAAACTCACGCAGACAGAGGTGATATGGCAGTGATCCGTAACGGTCAGCGCTTTAGACCACTCGGTCACTCGGTATAAACATCTTTGGAATAAACTCAACGAATTTTTTAAAATACTTTTTTAGTTTATCAAGAATATCACAACTGCTTACCGCAGGTGATTTTATATTCTTGCTCCTGGTAGCGTTTGTCCTCGTCCTCGTCCTAACAGAACCGGCAGTAGACTTCTCGCTAATCCTGCTAGTAATGTAGGTATTGAAAGAAATCGACCTTGTCGCTGTCGCGTCTTTTTTTTTCCATGGTTGTCTTTTTTCGCACCGTTTCTCGTTAAGGCATTATATTTAATCTTTAGACAAAAATTGCTATTACTATTTATACAAACATTTTCTTTATACCGCCGCTGCGAACAATACCATTACTTTCAACTACCTTTTCTGTTGCACTAGATACTGCTCTAGACGCCGTTGCTAGTCCCAACATACCAAGTTGTGGCAAAATGTTAGGTAGCAATGTTTGGCTAGTACATTTAGTGCCAGACCAAAGAACCCCACTTTGTTTTGACATCGCAGTTATGTGTGCAGCAGTTAAATTTAAAACAAAAGGTTTTTGCGATTGTATTTATATACTTGATTTTTTGGTTAACGATAAATTTGTTAAAGTACCATTTTGAGGATTACGGTTGACATTCAATGAAACCTACTTCTGTTTTGCAATAGCAGCTGATAATTGTCTAACTTAGCCATAAGTTAAATTATTTTTTTTAAAACAATATATTTTGTCATTATATAACAATTATAGATTAAACTTGTACTGACACTTTACCTCCGACAGAGTGGATTGTAACAAATCTATTGCTTATCGCTAACGAATATACGTTTAAAGGTGCTGCTAGAGCGTTTCCGAGTGTCCAAGTAAATTTCAATATCAACTGTACTGTCTACAGCTCGCTCACTATGCTTACTAACATCAAAATAAAATATCAGATAAAGTGTACCAAATTCCTTTAATGCGATCCATCTTTATCATCTTGATATTTTTGCATATAGCTGAGTAAATTCAATTACGGTCGAATGATAATTTTATCAGCTTCATCTGCAAAATTACATTATATCTCTCGTTCTGGGTATTGTTTTGAATATATTTTATCATATATTTATCTATCATCAGCATTATCAAATATTCCATTATTTAGTTTTTGGTAGCTACATCCAGCTTAATTCTGAAATGCAACAAATAATTGACGTGGTAGTAGTTCACTTGATGTTGTTGTAACTCGCCACATGTAATCGGTGGTATTCGGAACTGCTGTTTGATATATTTTATGTTGCTGAAAATAAATTATATTAGTGTGTATTTTGCAGCATATCATTTAATTCCGGTATTGTATTGATTGACGGAATTATTCGTGTCATCCACACCGCAAGTTTATTTATAACAAACTGTGCATCATCCCCACCAGATCTGAATAAACAATCATTTTGTTCTGCTCGATCTAAACTAAGTGAGTGTTTAACTCCAAGAAATCCTTTATTATAGTCCCTGCAAAAGCCAAATATTGCACTTAACGGCAGGATCATTGTAATTTGATGTGATACTGCTGCAAGTGCATTTCTCTTAGCATGATTATTGCGTCTATTTCGAAATGCAGTTGTGTTAATAACTAAATTTAACATTGTAATGCCATCTGCATCTGCATCTGCATCTGCACCAAGATTATTACAAACAGCTATAAGTGAGACTCTTGTAGCGTCTGCATTAGCACCTGTAGCTATACCTAAAGCAGCAGCGTTGGCAATAAAAAAACTCTTGCAATTGGAAATCTACGGCAGCATCAGCTCCAAGTATCAAAACACCTTTTTGAATAAATTCTCCAGATCCTTCCATACCATATCTATTGCAGTTAATTTGGAGTAGTAATCATCTGAAAACGAAATATTATTTAAGATTGCACTTGCAACTTGTAAGTGATTTGAAATAGCTTCGACAGTTTGATTGGCCAGCTGATGTCAAGCACTTCTAAATAAACACCAACTATTATTTGTAAGAGCTGCTTCTGCTCCAACTGAAATTGCGGCAGATGGATTAGCCACTGTCATAATCTGGCCACGAACTTCCAACATTTCTTTGTGACGCGGTAGAAATACGTCTTCGTCTCACTTATTAAATGTTCGAACGCCAGCCTTATTAGGTTGGTTGAAATTTTCATCTAGATATTCGACATATTCAAACTCTGTTACTATATCTTCTCTGTCAGAAATTTCTGCTAAATCGAGATAATTTTTACAGACTTTTTCTTTTATGTATTAGATTACAAAACGTTATTGCGGCGCTGTTACTTTATATATTATTTTTGTATAATCTGCTCTCCCTTAGGTGATAAAAGCTCTTTTTATTGTTGTTATCATTGCGCGTTGGGTTTCTTTTGTTGGTGCGATTTCTAAAATGACTTATTTTATCGTAGTGTGGCATGAGCTTTAGGTTCGCCATTATTTTCTCAGATATTTTTGTCCCACGTCAGTTTCAGCAGCAGATCCAGCTCCATATACAAAAGCTTTTGATGCGTCAAGTGCAATTGGTGCACCTATACGAGTTAGTTCTCGAATATTTTCAATAATTTTAGTAAATAGTTTTAAAAAAGAAATTCTCCGACTTTTTTCTTCAATAAATCTTTTTCTGTTTCATTATATCTGAGGTTGTATAACTTTGTAGACTTACTGTTGTTCGCGCAAGTGCAGGTAATAAGTAACAACTTCATTATTTAAATATAACTGCCTTCCATTTTGATTTGTCAATTGCCTATTTACTTCTGTTATTTCATTTTCAACATTTAGCGGATGATACATAATATGACGCGGACTAATTTGTATAGGAGAATCTGGTGGAACTTCTGGTGAAAAACTGTATATAGTTTGTCCTTTGCTGAATAAGTACCAGATGCAATATTGTGTTTAACGTCAGTTATATTTACTGGATTTTCACCGTCAAACGTATTGGGACTTTCATCATAAGGATGAAATAAGCCATATTTAAATCCAATCAGTGGTGCAATACTTTCTGGAAGGATACCTACAATAAGACTATTTTTTAAATATTATTCTAGCTCTTAACGTATTATAATTTGGTGCCATCTCAAAATCGTCTGCAACTTCTTTATTTTTTGATACAAGTTATTTTATTGTTTTATTTAGATCAGTTATGTTGTTTGCTCATTGTGGAATATTAATTATTGTCTGTTTTCTAAATAGTGGAGAACGTGGATCACCACTATTAATTTCAAATTTATGATTGACACCAGTTTTTACGTTTGCCATAGCATTTCAGCAAGTGCAGGAAATTAATCCAATTTCGTATTGTTTTTTCACGATCCAGCTGTATTGGTGGAATAAACTGTACTGAAAAGTTTGCGCTATATTTATCAGATTGAATAGAGTATGGCAATAATGTTGCTGATATTTATGATTATATTTTTTAAAGAATCAAGTCACGGTGAAAAGTATTCGTCAGAAGTCAATAAATTTTTAGATCTTAAATTTTCAAGTATTTCTAAAATTTCATTGTCAATTTCAGCACCAACAATCCCAGCTTCTTTTGATAACATCAATAGCATAAATCTGCCTATCATTTTAGTAACTGATGCGAATATTCTAACCCCTGTTCCTGTTTTTTCTTCTCTGTATTTTTTCTACACCATTTTTATCTAATGTAATAAATTTCTTTTCAAAATTTCAACTCGTACCAAAAGGTTTAATTCTACTGTTTTGTGCTATTATTTTCCAATCATTGCAGCGATATCATCATAAAGTGGAAGCATGCCTTCCATTTTTATAATCGTGTTCAACACATTTATAGCAGCAGTACCGTCTATCATTATTGCTCTTAATTTATTGATTAATCTATCATATTCTGCATCGCTCCTTTTACTTATATTATCCAGAGCTATATTTGCTACAAGTGCCTCAGCTAATCTTCTTATTTTTTTTCATCTTCAGATCTCTCTTGTTCTTTAACTAATTCAACCAAATCTTTTTCTTATAAAGTTCTTCTTCTGATAGTGGCTTGCTTCCAGGTTGTTTTCCAAGTAAAGCTTCAGTAACTGGATAGAGAATTATGGCTATATATGATGGACTGTTAAACAGAAATTATGTTTTTTCAGTTAATGTGAATAAAACTGTTTATCTTTATTTATCCATTATATATATATATATATATATATATATATATATATATATATATATATATATATATATATATATATATATATATATATATATATATATATATATATATATATATATAATGATGAAATAGTATCGTATTTGAAACAAATGTAAATGTCATATTTAAATTCAAGACGAAACTTAATATTATTTTGCTGGGTCCGAATCAGCCCGTAGCCTGATCAGAATGAGCCTGTTACCGTTCTTTAAAGTATTCTTCGTGTATGCTTTATTTTTAGTCAAGTAAGCCTGCCATGATCACGTGGCAGGAAACCTGCGCACAACAAGGCGGAAATTTTGAAAAGAATCTTATTGTTGTCGAAGTCAGTTTGATCAAGCGTCCATAAAGAATTTCTTTAATATATTCATTCATTAAGGTCAGTCGTTTTGCCTAATATGTATGTATGTATGTATGTATGTATGTATGTATGTATGTATGTATGTATGTATGTATGTATGTCTGTCTGTCTGTCTGTCTGTAGCCTGGTACGATGTAATATCGCGGTACATAATGTAGCCAGTTCAACACAATTTTCAAAATATTAAAAAGCACTTATAAATCATACATTTTTTGGAAAGTTCATGTCTTGAGAAATCAAAATCTGAAATCCATTTTTAAATATATACTTGTTTAAATTTTTAACGAATTTTTAAAGTTTGATCATGAAAACAAAGTCTGCCAAAATGTAGACTCACTGGTGCATTGGGTAAAAATTCCATTTGTATGCATGAAAATTTTTAAGGAAAGCAATGACCTTGAAAATAAAGTCCAAAACACATTTAAATATCTAAATGTATCAACTGGATGCCTAGGTACATAAGCACATTTGTGGCAACATCAATCAGAAACTGGGTTTTCTTTCCTCTTTTTTTCGGTGATACCACCTTAGGCAATTATAACCTGTGCATGACACAAAATAATTTATTTTTCAAATGTCAATAAAAAACAAAAATAAAGAACAAAACTTGTTGTGAAAATGGTTCTGAAGATATTTTAATGTTAATGAATATACTGTAACCATTAAACAACAATCTTAAATCCCCCCTTTTGTAATCTTCCAACAGTTTATACGAATAAATTGCACTGTCTCCGGTATATTTTATGTTGTACCACTCTTTATATCCAGGAACCTGAGATAAATATAAAAGAAAAATAATTTTATTTCTCATTAGTAGAATATCACTGGATTATCATAAAATGTACTTTTTTCATCTTAAATTTCTTATCGCACGGTTTAATACTTTATAGCTGAGGAAAACTTAATTTCAAGAAGAACTATCAGTACCTTAAATTCAAACATTTCCATTAAACTGACAATACTATAAAATAATGAATTGGATATAAACAATATTGTCTCTAAACTCATTTTACATTTTTAAATTTATGTGTACATATATTTTAAAACAAAATAAATTAGTTCTTGCACATAGTATGCACAGTATTGGTACTTAGTTTTTCTAATAATATTTCTTTGTAATTTACCAAAAATATTATTTCTGAAAAATTTATATTATTAATGACGTTATTTTGATAATTTTTGGGTTTTGATAGGCATTTACCACTATGATGGCCTAGCGGTTAGAGCATCTGTCTCAGATGGGGGAAGTCTTGGGTTCAAACCTAGCCGAGTCATACCAAAGACTTTACAAAATGATACTAGCGCTTGACATCACTATAATCTGTCACACTGCAGACATCTTAGCGATATGACTGAAAAATTGTTAAAGCTATGGTAAAAATCTAAATCACACACACAAGCACATTAATAGGTTTTTCAAGCAAGTTTTTTTTTAGAAATGTTAGCATATTATAATTGACTGAAATTGACAAGTTACTGAGTGTGATAAGTGTTATATTTAGATGATTACATGCACTAAACAACAAAAGAAGGAGTTAAAAGCATCATTTCTCTATTGTTTTACCTGACTAGGATGTCTTAATCAGGGCAAAGCTAACGTCAATCGCTAGTCAAAACCAACCTAGTCAATCTGGACCCTGTGGTGATAAAAGATGCAAAACCTGTCAATATATGATAGAGACCAAGACATTCACTAGCACAGTGACTCAAGAAAAACTAAACATACATGGTCCAAACAAAACGTGCAAAACAGAGAATGTGATTTATCTCATCACATGTAAGATCTGTGGCCTTCAGTACATCGGAGAAACTGAAAAGCTACACAAAAGGATAAACCTTCATAGATCGATTGGATGACAAAAAAGCTGTACAGATCCCGGTTGCAGAACACTTCTCCTCCCCATGCCACAATTTCAGGGATATAACACTTATAGCTATTGCTAACAACCACAGCTGGAATTCAGAAACCAGGAAGGAAAAGGAATCATACTGGATACGCCGCATTAGAACATTGAAACCAAGCGGTCTAAACCAAGATGACTAGAAAAAGAAAACTATGCACTAGTAGAATTTAACATTTTCTAAATCTTCTTATTATCCTTCAATTTTTACTATAAGAATAACCGGTATAGAATCAAATATCCGGGATATAATCTGCGCTACATAAATGTACAAAAAGTAAAAATAGATGTCGCTTTGGCTTGTAGACTTTTAGGGAATTATACACCGTTTTCAGTTTCCACAACTAGTCTATACAAGCTGGTTGTATTTATAGTTTTAACACATGTGGAGACAGCCATGTAGAGGTTTACAAACAACGTTTTTGTGTTTATTTGTCGTATATGTTTTGAATTTGCCTTTGAAAAAGACTCATTAGGAGTCGAAAGCGCTTAGGCTACTTTGTTACTAGTTTCATACTGTTCGTCGTCAGTTTATTGCATCTATTTTAATCAATCCCTGACACACGTGATCCCTTGGTGGATCTAGTACGATTGAAAGGGTTGTTATTCGACATATGATTTGTATTCTTTATATATATATAACTTTGACCTTCTAATGACAAGTATGTTACTATCAGGATTAGTACTAATATTAGTACCTTACACCTACCTTGTGGACACGTACTAACATGAGTGTATATGTATTACTGAATCACACTCAGTTCTTTCTAAGCCTAATATTAAAAATTTTGAACATATTTTTGATATTATGAAATAAATTGAGCAGTCTTTTTAAATACTGGAATAATCGCAAATCATTGTAGAAATAGTGGTAAAATTTTGTTTACCTTTCTTATCCAATATTTTGTTTTGATCGTCTGCCCTATTAGTTCAAATGCCTACTTCTGTTATCGAACTCATTTGTTTTTGTTCCATATAAGGACGTTAATGCTTTTTTTGGAAATGTAAACAGATCGTAGTAAAAAAAATATGTTACAGTTTGAGTTGGAAATTCTGCATATTAAAAATAAATACGGTTTACCGGTGACTTTGAAATTCCACCAAGATGCAATTATTTTCTCAACAAAACCGTATTCTGCAATTTATGCAATTATTCATTTTCCATCTTCTTGCGTTATGACTTTCAACAAATATTACCATAGCGTAGAATATCCATATGTTGTCTGGCAAGCCTTATGTAGAAAAGTGGTTACGTCTGGCATTATCTGTCATGATGGACACTGTGAGGTTAACATAACTATGCCAATTTATTTAAGGGCTTAATAAATTCAAAAAAAGTCAAACTTTGACAAAATGATTATACTTATTTAGTAGATTTCTAAATTATTTGTTTCTGACTGAAGTGAAGATTTTGTTTGCTCCATTACATGATATGGGATCAGTTCGTAGCCACAACCACAATAAAACAAGTTGAGGCTACACTATCTAAGCTATATCAGGATATGACCTATAATCATCAAACATCAAGTGATACACTTAATAAATTTCATAATCAAATCCAATGCAGGTATAGCAAGTTTGACTGGAGTTTTGTTTACAGTGATCAATGTAATTATGTGCACTTTACAATAAAGTGATGTTCATTTTCTTTGTAAACTTATAAAAATGTTGACATTTTAGAGGAAATTGCACTATAAGATATTGCATCATTACTGGCTACAGCTTCCAATCATAAGCTACTGCTAGATGACCCATGTCAAAAAATAATCGGAAAATTCCAGCTTCGATAATATAGTGTTGGACTATATGGTTGGTTGGCTTCCAACCGATGGAAATGCGCCCATGAACGGTTTCCTAGTTTGTAGTTGTACAGCATCTTCTGTGACTATAAAGCCCCACACACATGGGAGTGGCAATCCTTACTACAGTTGCTACACTTGAAGTTTGAGTCAGGTCTTGGTTGGAACTGCATCCTCTTCCTCTGAGATCTTTTCCCATTGGCAAGCTGTCGTAACTTTTCCTCGCTGGCTTTCAGACCTGTGAACAGAGCATGTCGCCAGCTGGACTTGTCGAGGGCAAGCTCTTCCCAGGTGTTGACCTCGATCCCAAGAGCTTTCATATCCTGCTTGCAGACATCCTTGAAGCGAAGATGTGGCCGTCTGATTGATCTTCTGCCTGAGGCAAGCTTAGAGTAGAGAAGGTCTTTGGGGATCCGTCCATCATCCATTTGATGCACATGGCCCAGCCATCTGATGCAACGTTGGCGGAGGAGTGTGACCATGCTGGGAATTTTGGCCTGTTGAAGCACCTCGTTTGTCACATGATCGCTCCAGGTGATCCCGAGTATGCGACAGGGACAATGCATGTGAAAGGCACTCAGTCGTTTCTCCTGAGAGGTGTACAAGGTCCAAGTTTTGCTGGCGTACAGGAGAGTGCTAAGCACGCATGCACGGTACATGGAGATCTTAGTGTTCAATGTCAGCTTGCTGTTGTTCCACACTCTCTGCTACAATCTAGAGAGTTATTGACGCCTTTCCAATCCACTTGTTGAGCTCGGCATCGAGTGAGAGGTTGTTGTTGATGGTAGAGCCAAGGTAAGTGAACTGACTGACTACTTCTAGATTGTAGTTGTTGATTATTATGCTGGGAGGGTCTGCGTCCTGAGCCATCACGTTGGTTTTCTTTAGGCTGATGGTCAACCCGAATTCATCACATGCTTTAGCAAAGCGGTCCATTAGGCATTGTAGTTCAGCTTCTGTGTGAGTGACTATAGCAGCATCATCTGCAAAGAGCATGTCCCTAATGGTTGTTTTCCTTACTTTGGTCATTGCCTTCAGTCGTGCCAGGTTGAACAGTCTGCCGTCTGAACACGTGTGCTGGTAGATCCCTTCTTTGGACGTCCCTAAGGCGTACTTAAGCAGGACAGCGAAGAAGATGCCAAAGAGCCTGGGGGCAAGGACACAGCCTTGTTCACTCCCCTGTGGATGTTGAATGGTTTTGATGATGAGCCATCATACTGCACTGTGCCTTTCATGTCTTCATGGAAGGACTGGACCATGCTTAATAGCTTTGGAGAGCATCCAATCTTCGTCAGGGTTTTGAAGAGTCTGTCTCTGTTGACCAGATCAAATGCTTTGGTGAGGTCTATAAAAGCCAGGAAGAGGGGTCTGTGTTGTTCCCTGCACTTCTCCTGCAGTTGCCTGATGGAGAAGATCATGTTGATTGTGGACCTCTCTGTGCGGAACCCACACTGAGACTCTGGATACACTCTGTTGGCAAGCGTCTGCAGTCTGTTCAGGATGACTCTAGCGAAGATTTTACCCACGATGCTGAGAAGTTATATGCCTCTGTAGTTGTTGCAGTCACTTCTGTCGCCTTTGATCTTGTACAGAGTTATGATGTTAGCATCTCTCATTTCCTGAGGCACTGCACCTTCATTCCAGCACTGGCAGAGAAGATCATAAAGGTGTGTGAACAGCACTGATGACTTCTGCTGGGATGCCATCCTTTCCTGGGGTTTTACCTGTGGTCAGTTTCTCTAAGGCCAGCTTTAGTTCTGTCTCAGTAGGTTTCTCATCCAGTTTGGTCAAACAAGGGAGGTTATCACAAGCTAGGTACCTGGACTCTAGTGTTGGACTATATATATATATATATATATATATATATATATATACATATAAACTTTTATGGATAATTAGAGATAAAAAGTTTTATTCATCTTTTTATTATGTACAAACTGAAATCATAAATATATATTTTTAAAAAATAATAAAAAATAGAAAACATTGGATAATGAATGCTCTGCCTTAAGATTATATGTGATTTGATAACAGCTTGCACAGAAATTTGTTTTCTGTGTCTGATTATAGGTTGATTTACAGAACTGCCATCAAGTGCATGTGGAATTTTTGGCAATGTCAGGCATTGTTGCTCATTCGAACTCTTTACATATATTTTCAGATGTTTTGTTTTATTTTGTAACATGCTGTCATACCCTGCTACATCTGTAGTTCTCCATAATTAAGCTACTGGCTGGTCATAGTAATGTTTTTCAGGAATCAGATACATGGTGGTGATGTTCTGTTGTGAGAGGGAGTTCACCAGCTTTTGGACTTGTTTACCAGACTATTCTTATGCTTGAATTATACAAGATCACATACCTTATCCAGTACATTGGATATTAAATAAATCTTGGATGCATTTTGCAAATCCTTTGCATTCAAAAATGCATGGCAATAAAATGTGCATCAATTTTCTTCAGTGTGCATTCCTGATGCACAAATGTGCGTAAAAAGGGAAACACTGAAAAGGCCAGCTCCTGGCTTCACACTCAGTTGTAACTAAACCTTATTATAGCAATAATGTAAGAATCTGTTGTGCATGTGCTTTCTCTTTTTGGGAGAGTTATAACCTTGCCATTAAAGTAGTTAGACGAAACTTTTGTTTTGTGTTAATTAGCAAAACATAATAAGGTTCGTCAATTTATGTACCAATGATACCTTCCTTAGTGATGCATCAGTTGATTATCCTGATTATCCTGTATCATCTGATCATCACATGAAGTCCACACTGTATAGGGATAATTTTCAGTCCAAATTAACCATCCTCTGCCACCTCATTATGAACACTGGGAGTTTAACCAGTAGACACAGACTAGTCTATCATTATGGGATTGGATCAGTACCACTCTGTTCTCTTATCCCAATGAATCCCTATGGTATCAAGAGATATCGAAAATGAAATATTTTTTCCTATTTGGGACGCATACGCACATTTTTGTTGCAAGGAGGAAACTTTTGTGGCAAAATAAATATGTTCTAATCACTATAAAAACTTAAGAAATGCTTTTATTTTAGTTGCTGACTTCTTTGATCAAAGATTGCCGGATTGCTTTGATGAAGGTGCCAGATTGCTTTGATGAAGGTGCATGTGTTATTGAAGGCGTAGCTAAGGCTCCCTTTGACAAACAAAACAAACACATTTGCCACAACATCAAATGAATTTAGAACATTTACACAATTTTAAAAAAATTTCCTTATTATATATTGGTAAAAAGGTTTCATTGAAGTTGCAGCAAAACTATTTTTTCTGAGTATTTTATGTTGTTTTAAATTGCAGTCATGTGGTTGACTATAGTCATTTTACATTTCTGCCCTCAGAGGCAGTTGATTGTAGCTAGTCAGTTACAAAGCTTGTTTGTTTATATTATAGCATACAAGTATCAAGGCCAGATATCAGCATATTGATTTCATTAGTTTATTGAGTATAAATTTTGCCTGCGAACTCGAAATCAAGATACTTGGACAAAATGCTGTTTGCAAATTTAGACAAGTGTTTTGTAGTTACACGGAAAAATGATAAAGATTTCAATGAGATTCAGAACTGTGCTAAAGTTGCTATAACTGATAGTTCGGATGTGACCGTGACCGAGTGTAAGAAAGTGTGTGATTTATGGCTTTGTTCAGACTGCAACTTTTGCTGGTTGGACTCCTAATTTTATCAGCTTAGGAGTCTTGGACTCCTAGTTTTAAAATCTTAGTGAGACCTCAGGGTACATTGAGACCTCTCCAATTTGGTGACACTGTGCCAAGGTCAGTATTTCAAGTAGAGCCTATGTCTGCCTTCCCATACAAGACCTTGAAGCTCTGAAACAGAGTGTCTGACTGCTCCACATGCCAACCTCTTCTTGACTGCTTTTTTTAGTATGCTGATTGAAGCATCTTTGAACTCAGATGCCCTTCAGTACTTGCTGGAAGCTGTGACCAAGACATCTTAGCAGAACTTCTTCACATTTACTGTGACATTGCTTTTGTACTCCTCAAAGGTACTACATGATCACAGTAAAGATATTATTAGGGCTGCTCAGAATAAAGATGAGTGTTGGAGGCCTCATTCATACTGTTGAATCTGAAGACTTCCAGACCTGAATTTTAAGTGACTTATTCAGACAGACCAGGAAGAGCTCAACAGAAAGAAATAGATGCAAAGCAGAAAATGTAATAGAATGTGTTCTTGTATTTGAATTATGCCCTCAATTTTCCAGTACTCATATTTGCATTTAATTAGATTTAAGCAATACTTTATTTTCAAGTAAAAAAAATATTTCTGATCAATTTTGGCCATATGACTTTGAAAGAGAATAATAGAAATTAACCAGATTACATTGTTGTAATTGCTCAGTCAGCAACCAAAAAATCAATTTTCATCCATAACTTAGTGTAAGTTCACAATAATGGCACTTTGAAAGATTTCTAAATACGTTTGAAACAGACCTTGCACCATGTCCATGAAAAAAATGCACACATCTTCAGGTCATACTGTTCATCCGAATTTCTTTGTTGTGGATAAAATATTACCATAACTATTTGTACACTAAAATTTATAAAACTACAGACATGGCTCCTTTACAGAATTTGCATGACTAGTGTAGATAGAAAATATATCTTTAGTTCTTACTATGTCAACAGAAGATGTGTTGCCTCCATTGATAATTTTTCATGTCAAGCCCTCTTGACTAAAAATAATCATGTACCAAAAAATGGATTGTAGGAGAAGGTTTGTATTTGATGAGGTGATGCTGCAGTAGAATTAAGTTTTATCTCAAGTGCAGTTTGATATTTTTGTGTTTGAGTGCATTTTCTGACATGTAATTTTCAAATGATCTTAAAAAATGGGTGTCCCACAGTTTATGACTTGAAGGTACAGTGCATAAAAATTACTTCAAAAATTAATTTATGGTGTTCCAAGAAATATGGTTTCCAAAAATATACAGTAAATATGGTATTTCTTGCAGCATGTTGAGAAAAGATATATTTAAGGCTGTGTACATTTACTTTCTCATTTTTCAGTGCTTAAATAACCACATTTTTATGGGAAATTATGCCTATTTTTTCAGAAGCTAAGAAAAAACTGCAAAAATGAAGGAACAACTATCCATGAAAGACATATTTGATGAGTGTCAGAATGGGTTGAATTGTCACTCAAAGATGTTGAAAAATTTACAGAAAGTTTATGACAAGGTAAATTTATGTATTAAAATTTAATGTTTCAATTGTACAAACAAGGTTATAATTTTAAAAAGATTGGTAATGCTTTTCATATAACTACAATAAAAAAAATTAGGAAAATGTGAAAATTAGAATATACAATCCCAGATACAGGCAAAACACAATATACCTCTCCCTCACTGTGAAAGGATTTAATATTTATATTATATTTGTGTTGACAATAATTGTCAATATAAGGATATTTATAATGAAGTTGTTTGCTTTTCTGAATATATTACCTGTATATCCAAGATAACCAGCCATTGAAAGAGAGTGTGTGTGTGTGTGTGTGTGTGTGTGTGTGTTTTTTTAAGGTAGCTTTCAGTCATATTACTATGATGATTGCAGTGAGACAGTTAATAGTGATTATTGGTGCTGGGGTATCATGCAGCAGACATGTATCATCATGTCCCACCCAGTCACATTATCTTTACACCAAGACATCCAGTTCTAACTGATAACCTCTTAATGCTGAGTGCCAATGAAGGCAGTTGTTAATATCACTTATTTAAGACTTTGGTATCACTTGGCCAGGGTTCAAACTACTCAGGTCACAAGTGGTCTGATAAATTGTTACAAACATTTTTCCAAGAGGTTTTAAGACCATCATGTGTACTTTTGAAAGCACTGCATCATGTGACTGCTTATTGCATGTGGATATGACTGAATCTTCGTTTTATAATTGCATCAATAATAGTCCATATAGTGCTTTTTCTGAAGAAGTTGTTCATTATTCTATATAAATTACATTTATTTTTAAAATGTCCAACATCTTAAAGAACAGGTAACATAATTCCAATTGGTTTCAACAACCAACAAAGTATGCGAAAACATTCGTGTAGTACGTCACAACTTTTTGTTTTGTTGATTACTCTGGTTTCCAGAGTGGTGTATAGTATTTTGCCAAACAAGGAGTCCACAAAGCAAGGAACCAGACGACTAACTGTGATACACTACTAAATAAGATTTCTTTTATCAAAATTGTCTGCACCAAAACTCAGTTATTGCATTGTTCAGTTAATAAAATATTGATGCCATGATTTCATTGCAAGGAACAGTGAAACTTCTATTTTATAATCCTGAAGGAAATCTCTACATGTAAAATCAGGAATTCTTTGAAACACATATTCCCTGCAATGATGTGTATCTGTGAACCAAAGCTCTTTATTTTACAAGTACTTATTTGCCTTGGTTGCCTTGCTATCTTTAATCAGTTATGACTGAGTAGGTTAATTTAAGGTAGTTTAATTAGATTACATCTTGTTACATTTATAAGTGTTTGATTGATCAACTGAAATGAGTTAACCCACATACGTCCATGGTCGCTGGTTCTTAAGCCATTAACCCCTGGAGCTTTTTGTCGTTTTCTCCTGAAATGCAAGTAGGAAATCAATAGTGCAAGATATTTCTGAATACATCCTAATACATCCAAAGACATTTTCGGTTAACTTAATGCCTATTTGTGTAAGAAACATCGATTTTAATTGGCTCTTTCACCAGACCATGAGCAGAAGGGTAGAAATTGGAGGTTTTTATTTTGCTTAACAGAAACCCCAGCTTCTTTTAAGGAGGCCATCATTTTTGTGTTGAGACCACTCCATTCTAAATGCTCATCTTATCATACTTTTTGCAAATAAAAAGTCTAAAATCCTGACACAAAACTGGATCACGTCCGCGGGCATATTTTGGCTGGGGAAAAAACCTTGGGTTAAAAAAGTGACATTTTTCCCTCTGTATTTTGTAGTGCAACTAGAACATCCATATTATTTGGTATATATTGTAAAGCTACATCTGTCTACCTTTGTATAATACCACCCACTTTATTGTGGCACATGACCGTAACGCTATAGAGCTCAGAAGTAGGCTACCGGCTCCTGCCCCATAAATACAGCGCTAGGGGTCATGAGTTAAGCATGTAGGATTTGTATGCCTTTTAATTATTTTTTTTTTATTTCACCTCCTTTATTTGATTCAAAAGACATAATTAACATTTTAAAAGAAAAGGAGGCCAGCTTTTTAACAACAACACAACAAATGCTTTTACTAGTTTGATATCAAAACATGTTGGCACTTAATTAATCTCTCAGAAATGCTTGCATACATAAGTTACAGTAGATTGACACATTTTACGTTTATTTACAAGGACACATTGCATTTTTGATGATTACACTTAAAAAAAATTAAAGATAGAAGTAAAACAGAAATTTAAATTGATTAAAAAATTATTTAATTGGTGTTTATTTATTAAAGTACTGCATCCACCAGCTGTGACATTTTCATTTATAGAAATTTTCTTGAATATCATCAGTTATGGGGTACTAAGTATGCTGTTAAGTTAATATTTCCTAAAGTTGATTAAATTTTCCAGTTCCTATGTTTCATTTTCGATGATAAAATAAGTGATATATCAGATTTTCCCTTACCAATTTTGATCATGATTTTCTTCAAGTTCAACAAATAGGGATCAAATTTTTGTTTTTCTGGTTTAAAAAATGGGATCCACACCTGACCCTGCATTATAAATTTGTTTGTGAGATATCAAGGGAGTGGTTTATTCAACTCGCATGACAACCTAGTAACGACTGTTGTGTGTGTGTGTATATATATATATATATATATATATATATATATATAAATATATATATATGAAAATTATTTAATAAGTCTTCATGCTAGTGTGTCAGCTATGCACCAGCTCATATAACACCGGTTCAGTGCCATCATTTTCTGGTGATGTGTGCTTAGTTGTGACGGTATATGGGTTGGTGCAGGCAAGGCGATGGGTGCCATTTACTCACAGACCTGGGTTTGAAACTCTGTAGAGTACGAATTTAATTTCTCTAACCTGTATGATAGTATTGTTTGCATTGAAGTGTAAGTGTGTGTGTGTGTGTGTATATATATATATATATATATATATATATATATATATATATATATATATATATATATACACCTCTCCCTTGATAAATCGCAGACATTGGGGTCCAAAAACATCGACCGTGATATAAGCGAGGGCGCAAGATATCGAGGGACCTATAAGAACAACAAAACTAACAAAGGGATCAACACATAGGCAAAAGGGGGTGGGGGTGGCTTGGTATGTTACAGTGTTGAATACTCAATAAATGTGCTAAGATTGAAAGTGAATAAATATATTTTCATATCGGTATACTTTATTTTTTTCCTCACAGAGTAACATTAATTTCATGATAACTTGCAGTATATTGATCATCAAAACATTATTCCATGTGGTTTCCATTCACTTAGCGCATGCCTGACTTAAAGTTGTGTACTACATCACTAATGTTTGCTGTGAATGGTATACATTCTAGTTGTATTGTTTGATCCAAAGTAGACGTTTTTTTTAAATACAAAAGATCCACACATTTCGAAAAAACAATGTCCCTTGAATGATGTGTAGATTTTAATTGTGGTAGAAGTAAAATGGAAGAAAAAATAAATTCACAAGGGTTAACCATTGCCAACATGAATTTAATGGGTCTAAAAGATTCAAACGACATAAATTAGAACACAATAACACTTGCGGTTTGTGACCCAATGTTGTATGAACCATGCATACACAGCATCATCAAATTCGTTATCTCTTGCAGTCCGTGCGCGTTTTTGTTTCATCCCTTCATCTGAATCAACATCCATGTGAGTAATTTCGAAGTTTTGTCTCATCCTTAAGCCCACCTCTAAATGTAGACTCAGCAATTTTTAGTTCAATGCTCATTTTTGATCTAGCTTTGTCATTATGAACACTATGATGCACAGCTTTTCAGTCACTGAGTATGCATTTCACTTAATTCCTTTGCTCTCCTTGGCCACATTTACAATTAATTAGGATACATCACTGATATTATATACTTTAATGATGTTAATACATAAAATGTGAAAACATTTTCAATTGATGAAGTAAAATTAAATTTGATAACGGTAATGAATACAAGAACGTATGCTCCAATTGGCATGCTTCTGAACAATATTTTTGTATTTACCTTGTTTGATTTCATACAAAATACATATTTGAAGTGATAAAACAACACAGGTCTCATTTAATTGATTCTTTTATTGTAACAAACACTTTCCCAAGCTGTTGATCAAAACAAAGCCAGCATGTAATTAGGTTCTCAAGAAGTACTCACCAGTGACTGACTCTTTTCACGTTTTCATATAGGAGAATATGTATGTTGCAATTATAGTGTTGAGACGGAATTAAAGGATTATAATGTGAATTTCCCCTAGCAAGACATTTAATTAGTGTTTATTTCATTGTCTGTTGCCACATGTTAGCATTTACCAGAATTTTTCATTGAGCACAGTTTATTTACAGTGTATTAACAACTATTTCTCTATTAATAAAACCTAACATAATATGTAATATCTTATTATAAATGGCAAATTTCACAAAATGGATTCTATCTTTACAGGCAATAATCACCATTTTTGATGATAAAAACGAGCTATATATCAAGGATTAATTTACCAATTTACCATTTCCAATTTACCATTTCTTATCATGATTTTTGTTCAAGTTCAATGCATTTTAAAATATATTTTCTTTGTTTCATTGGAAAAAATCGGGAGCTTTGGGGTTCGCGAGTTATCTGGGCGCGCAGTTATCAAGGGAGTGGTATATATATATATATATATATATATATATATATATATATATATATATATATAAACACATACATATATATATCGCATATAAGTCTAACTTGACCCCTGACATCAACTTGCTTTAATAAAACTCTTTGTATCCCATACTAGTGAAAGGATTGTCATCTGCTTTCACAGTGAATGTAAGTGTATTTTCACAAACATGTATTTTATTTGCAAGATACTGTCATTTATTAACCTGGATATTTTGCACCTAACACCATATTATGCATGAATGGTGGATGTCAAACCTCCGAGTACAGCCAAACATGATTTATTTTTCAATGTCCTGTGTTACATGGCATAAGTGATGTGAACTACAGCATGAAAGCCTATGCTGCATGCTCTATAGGGAGTTCATATATTTGTTTCTTTAATAAATTGCTCATGATAAATAATTAAAAAAATTACAACACCAGGTGAGTTTCTTTCATTTTATTATTGATTAAGCATTTTCTGTATTTTATTGTAACATGCAGTTGTATTATATCAAGTCAAACACAAGAGCAAGAGAGACTGCAGTAATGGTCAAGGACATCATAACAATGTTACTGGTTTTTATGAACCTGGATATATCATACCCCCCTCCCCCCTCCCCCCCGTCGTAATCGAGATAACTGGGTTTGACTACTCTGATAAACAGTAAGAATTATGACTGATCTTTACTAGCCATATGACAGTTGGTTAATTTTTTAAGCATTCAGATGTCTCATATAGGTCAAATTATCTTGTTGTTTGCTGCATGCCAAAGTAATTTTGTGTTAAATTCTATATCTTGAATTATGCATTTTGTTTTGTTTTGTACACTTCAGATGGAATTTGAAGCTTTCTGGCTTGAATTTAGCCATTATCTTAAATACCCAATGGTGGTATACAAACGTGAGGCTGCTGTTGAGAGAGTAGTGGACTTTATCACAAAGTTTGCCACCTCCATCAAGAAAAATGATGGAGATTGCGATGGAGAGAAAGAAAATGAAACCAGAGATGAAGTGGAAGGCAATATCTTACTCATAGAGCTGTTTGATTTCCTCCTGAAGGTTTGTATACTTATGATAGCAAATATAAAACCTGCATGTTGCTGGGTATTTTCATCATTATTGAAAAATTTTCCAGTAAATAATCTAGTACAAAAAAAGGTGTATTTCAAAATATAAAACTATATAGGGTGAAAATCACTTTTTTTGGCCTCACATTATTGGAAAACAGGAAATAGTGGTTAGTTTCAAAAACATTTCAGAGAAAATCTTGGTATTCATAATTTGTAACTTTTGGAAAGACTTTACATTAGGACACATTACAAACATATATCTATTTCAGGCTCTGACTGCAGAAAAATAGTCTGCTTAATAACTATTTCTGCACCATCAACCATTTGCCAAAATGGCAGGTTTGCAGTTGTGGCAAGGAAGAACCCCATTGATTTAGCGATTCTAAAAGTCGGAATGAAAGAAAAAAATTTATGCACAATAACTTGATTTCTACATCATCTACAGTTACCAGAGTTTGTGGATAAATTATATTTGAATTTGAGAACAACCCTATAGGATTTGGGTAAGTGATCATGGTCAGTAATTAAAAGTTTTTAAAAAAATGGTTTCAGCACAATAACTTTAGTTCTGCATCACATATCTTGACCAAACATTGCAGATAGGATAAGGAATAAACCGATCTATATTAGGTTAAAATGGTAAAGGTCAGGGTCACTGAAAGAAGGGATATAGTTTATGCATAAATATATAATTCAGTTCTAGACCATATATCTTGACCAAATTTTGTCGAGGATTTTTAATGTATGAAAGATGCCTTATGATTTTGGGGTCAAAGGTCAAGATTATTATGTCCCCCCAAAAATGGGATTTAGGAATAATTTTTGTTTAAGAGTAAGTTTCTTGATTAAACTGGATGTCTTGCCTTTGTGGTAATAAAGAAACCTAGAGTTTCTGGGGCAAAAATGTTGCAGGTGATGATCATGGTAAGAATGCAGTAATGGTTTGTGCATATTAAGTGTATTAATTGGCCTCAAAGGAGACAACGAAACACTGTCAGTATATAATATGCTCTTTATGGTACTCCATATCTCTTTAATAAGTTGACCAAAGGGTTAGTTAACACTTCCAAGGCTGCCTTACAATCAACACCTTGAGTTATTAGTTAATCAAGGGACAATAAACATGTTACACAGAAGGAAAAAAGAAATGCTTCTGCACAGCATGCCTTCATTAGGTATACAATTTAGATACACAGAGTCAATGTGATTTAGCCTTTTATGGTCTTACAATATTTGATTCATGTTTTTTAAAATAAAATCTTAAATAAAATAAAACTATGACATGAAATTTTTTATCTTTTAAGTAATTGGTATTTTTAGTCATTTTTATATTTTTCAACTATTTATTTAAATTATAAATGGACAGATTTTTGCATATTTAAAGTATAATATAGTGAAACACAGCTATAACATGATAGTCTTGGTCCTTAGAGCAGGACCATGTTATGTACATTGCTCTGCTATAAGCAAACAAGTCAGTTAACTTAAGGAAATAATGCATGCTTATCCCCTAGAGTCTTGAAAAATGGTGGTAGGGTAATAGGAATGGATGCAAAACAACCTGGTTCATTGGCACAGTTAACATCTTAAATCAATGCATATTAAATGTGAAATAGTGAAAACAGATTGCATAATAATATTTTACTGTATTTAGACACCAAAACATTGGTACCTATACATGTATTTGTCTATATGATGCTTATAATTAAATTATCGAATATGTTCACTTGAACCGATCTCATTGCATCTGTAAGATTGAATCCACTGTATATATGCACAGAGAAGTATAATATTTAGACATTTGTCACATGTCTAAATTTAGTACACACACACACAAAACGTTTGAAAAATCATGTTAGGAAACATAAAGCACATGTACACTTCCATATGTCTGCATGTGTATGTCCCTATGGTCATTAAGCAGCATCTGTACAAAGTTCCAAATGCAAGAATTTTTTTTCCCTAAATAATCAGAATACAAAAAATTTATTGAGAACAAAGCCACATTTTGAACTAGAAGCTTGCTGAGATGCACATTAAGCAGAGATGCTGCAGGGATTCAGTTTTGCTGGTTTCTTTCAACTTTGATTGCTAGTCTTGCAACTTCACAAAACCAAGAATTTAAAATAAAGGTTTGTCAACTTATGGTGGCGCTCATCAGTTATTATGTACTTTTGAGAGTGATATATGTAAGGTGAAGTTGTTTGCATTTTAAACATGCATAGTGGAGAGAATGTTGGCATACCTATATGCTATTTTCATGTAATGTGGCTGAAATTTCTTTGGATATTGTACTTTTGGAAATTTTAAATGATCTTAGGACACTGCTAACTAAATTAACTGCTCCCTTGTGCTCCAAAAATCAACCTGAATTTATCTAAAGTACACTATTTTTAGCAGCTATTAAAATATATAAAATGAATTTGGCCAAACTAGACAATACCAGCTTCTAAAAGTGCAATGAATGAATTACCAAATACATAAAATGTAAAAAAAAGTTATCGGCTCTATTTTTTGCAATTAACCTCTGAAATTCGAGAAGTGAAAATGAGCAAGTAGAGCTAGCACTTTTTTGATAGGTGCACATCTGGAGTAAGGCCAAGCTGTATACTCTCTAACCCATATTTCACCCTTTAATCATACATCAAAATAAAGGGAATTAAAGGTTCTTTGAACAATACTCAAGATATACAAATCCTCTTTTAAATGGCCAGTATAACTAGTGAGGAAACTTGGGGATACTTTTTCTTTAAAATTTTAACTCTATGCTAAATACGAAACTGTAGAGAACCACCTTAAGTCTTGGTCATCCATTTTTCATGTGATCACAATCAATCTATGCTAATGTATATGTAATGTTTGAATACAAGCATCTGTATGATTGAGATCTGCAGTAATTTGCAGAAGCATCCAGGGCTTCTGATTTAATTGTATCCTAAAGGGTTGTAATAAACTGAGCCATTGTTCACCCATAACAGAAATTTATAGAGCATAACAACTTAAACAATGTCAAAATAGAAGATGGCTGATTTCTTTATGGTAAAATTGTCTGTTACAATAGATGCTATAGAGCAATTGGAAGCTCTAGAGGGAACTGGAGGCTGAGAGAGAAAATGGAATTGAAATTTCAAGTGGTTGAGTACCTTCAACTGGCTAAGGAAAAGGATGGATATTATGCATATTGTGTCACGAATATAAGAAAGATCATCCATTTATTAAAGAAAATGATTGCACAAAGTTTTAATATCGGCTTTGACATAAGATGTTGAATCAAAGAGAAAAAATTAAACTTTAAAAACAGTGGATAAACTGATGACTATTCAGACACAAGGTGTTCATATAGACAGATTCCCTTTTTCTTTTCTTTTTTTGAAGCTTTGAACAAATGAAAGATAAGAAACAAGAATAATTACCAGTACAGTAAAGTAATTTTCATATACAGGTTATACATATACAGTATATATTTATTGCCAAAGAAGTGATATAAAAGTCAAAACTTATTTAAAATTATGTATGTATATAAGCATTCCACAACCCATCCCATAAGGTAGCATATCTGATTAAGTTTGTAACAGTAGCATGCTTTTTTGTTTTCAAACAAGTGAATACTTTTTATTTGCTTCCTACTACTTAATATTCACTTGTTTAACACTGAACTTAATCCTGCTCAGGACTTCGTTTCTCATTAACATTAATGGTCAATTTCCATGTTATCCATTGTAAATACTGACTGATTAACACTTCAATATCAATTTGAACAAATACACTGTCAGGCAAATATGGACCTTTGAACATGGAGTTAACTTATGTACAAGTATATATGTTTTACAGGTATATTTTACAGCAATTCTATAATTTTCCTAATTATCTCCCTTTAGCATCATAGTGCCCGTGAAAGAGCTGTGCGTTTTCGCTGCTGCCAGATGGTGAATAAATTACTATCAAGTCTTGGTGAACATGCACAGATCGATGACAAACTCTATGAGAGGCTATATGAATGCATGCTGGAAAGACTAAAGGACAAATGTCCTAATGTCAGACTGCAAGCTATACAAGCTATGTCCCGGCTTCAGGACCCCACAGATGAAAATTGTCCAGTTATTAAAGGTATGCAGCCAGCCTTTGATTTTTTAAACTCGTGACAGGTCAACCAAGTGAATAGACATTGTAACATTGCTGTGTAATATTAAAAAAAGCCTAGTCCAATAAAAAAAAAACAAAACAAGGATGTGATATTCATGCATACTGAGTGTAGGGTTAAGTTAAATTTTCTTGTTTATACTAAGGTTGCATAATTCATGACCACCAAGTCTCTAGGACTCTCAGGATGCTGTGTTTGCACAGTTCAGTTTGAACCTTTGTTTGAGTTCTTATTGAGAGTTCTGTTATTTTAATGTCCTTTATGTTGTTCTTTTTTATGTTTAATTTTAAAGTTGAGTGTTGTTTTAACCCTTTCATCACTAGTCCTCAACACTAAGTAACTTTGGAGTTGTAAAGCAAAATGACTTGTGGACTTTAAAACAACATAACTTTGCCAATGTTAAAGATATCTGGCTGGATTAGGTGTCAAAATCAAGGTTAAAAATAAAATTTTATGACTAATTCAATAAAATGTGTATATCTATTACAACTGTTAAAATGCAGGTACAAACAGGTAACACAACAGGTAAAATACAAGTAATTATTTTATTACCTCTTAGAAAACTTAGAATGTTCTCAAAAATTGTTCAATTGACCCTAGATGTACTAGTGAATAATCACAGTAGCAACACAAGTCTTTCTTTCATGGTGTCCATAATATATAAGATTCTATAAAATGAACCAAAATGATCTCCAAGGTGAGATCTGTCCACACACCTAAGTGACCTTTATCGCCTCTGCCACGTTTAATTGTCGCATTGAAGTTCGTTAAACTGACAATTTTTCCAAAAACTTCATCTGAATAGAATATTTGAAAATATTCCGAAGCTTTCCTGGAGCCATCTAACACTCTGGTGTGCCCAACTCTGTCGGAAAACTGGGAAAAAAATCTCTTTGATTTTCCGTCTTCGTCCAGACAAAACCACGTGGAGCATACAATTCCTCTGGTTCAAAACCTTCAAAGTCCTCTTCATCGTTATCGCTGTCACCCACAAGTGCATTCCATTGTCTCTCCATATGTCATCTCTCATTTGCATCCAAATTTACCAAGTCGAAATTATTCAAAAAATATCCGATAACTCTCCATTGAAGTTTCTTCAAATGCGCCATTTTGAATACATATTTCAACATTCGGAAAACACGTTAAAAGTTCCTACTTTGTTCAATGTTTCTAGTTGTATACAAGCTAAACTCATGAGATCATCCAAGTATGACATTTACGTTACAAGATGAAAGTTATTAGAGGTACCCCGAAAGTTATTTAGTCGGATACTATAACGTTAAAGAAGAACACCTCCTCAGACTGAAAAGTCGGTCCATAGTGTTTACGGACTTACTTCCCCCTGACCGTTTTTGCGGTCTGCCGTAATGAAAGGGTTAAGGTTTATTCCACCTTGAAAATATCAAATCAGTTAAAGACTTTCAGATATTTAAGCAAATCTTTTCAAGGGAGGTAACTTCTCATAAATATAAGTCATAAATATTCAGAGCTTTTGCTGATTCTCAAAATCTGTGCACCTGGAGAGCAATGATGTGTTATAATTCCTTCAAATTAGTTTAAAATTCTGTGTATGAAAATAATAAGTATATAATAAATCTGTAATATACAATTTTTATTTAACCATTTGCCAATAAGTTGCCTGTTTTGGTCAAATTCACACATTTGGGAGGTATCATCAAGCTTTTCGCTGTCAGTTTTTTTTCTCACTTAAGCAACTGTTTACACATCTAGATTCTTCTGTTTGACATTAATTGTTATTAAACTAAATTTTTGATTGGCACTTTAGGCTTTGTAACAAACAGGCATTGTGTCATAGTTAAAGCCTTGTATCAAGGAAGTTTTACAAAAGTGTGTAAATACATTGATTCTTTTTTAAGGGGATTTGGTTGGAAATTGTTTTGTAGGTAAAAAAAATCAATCCTTAAGGATATGAAATTTTAAACTTGTGATTTACTGTAGAGCAGGCAAACAAAACTTTTCATGTGGTATTCATATTACTTGAGGCAGCTCATATGTGTTCTGCTGAATCATGAGTTCACACTTAACTCCATAATTCTGTGCCTTCTATGGACCCAAATATTGAATTTCTACATTTACTTTATAGGAATGAAAGCTGATAGAGAGCATTGAATTATGTGAGTTATGCACCTTGGTTGATTCCATACATCCATGTATATCATTCTACATCATTGTCTCTATCTCCCCCCCCCATCCCCTTTGCTTCATTGAAAAATTTTTAAAAAAATAATTTGTTACATTATTTTAATTTGTATTTGTTGGTCTAAACTTTTGGAATTTCATCCATGCTAAATTCTCAGACAACTGAATTTATCTTTTCTTTTAATTCATTACAGTTACAAATTTATTAATGGCAAAAGAAAAAGCACATTCCTTTGAGTTGAAATTTAAAAGTGTAACTGACTACTTCCAACTACAGATCCTTTACAATGTATATAAGCTGAAGGACTTTTGTGATGAGAACACTGGATGCACAGTCATTTAGAAAAGAAAGAAAGAAATAACTAGTTTGACCTCAACAAACTTTTGCTGTATAAAAACTAGAACACTAAGTACTGTAATTTTATCAATATTTAATTTGCATGACAAAGGTTCAGAATATCTTATATTCTTTTAGTCATGTTGCTGGTAGATGTTTTTGTTTTGGTGCTTGCTGTTAATGTTAGATCATTTCTGAAATACATGTCATGTATATGACTTTCTGTACCAGAATTTTATTATTACAATTTTTTAGTTGGTTATTTGATAACTTACACATTGTGATAAAAGAAGCATTTTTTTTTAAAAAAAAATTATAAGTAGAAATCTTTGTAATAATGATTCAGTGGTTGTATGCATCATATTAAAGAATCAGGATTTTAAATTATTGAGTACCAATTTTCATGCAGAAAAGTGTCAAAATTATTTCTTTTTTAGCTTAGGAAGTATGCTGTCACCCAGTCCCCCCACCCAGCAGGGCTTTGCCTAGGACTCACATCAGGCCTTTTCAATATTATGGTTTTTCCCAACGTTTACCAAAGAAAATGGGCCAAATACCAATGCTAATTTATAGAGTCAATTTCAAAGTAGATTGCAATTTTCATTTTTTTTTCTAACAATTTAGCCCTGCCAGATCATATATTTCAAAACTAAAGAGTTCTATATGGGTTAAGATAAACTGAATAAATAAGAATAAAATAATGAAATTAAGATGTACTGATATTTCTTCAAAATACCTGTCTGAATAAGCAAACTGGCACTTAGCACTGTGTACATCACATTTACATCAACAAAGTAAAGTACTTGGTTTCAATAATCATTTTACTAACTGGTCTTTTCTGAGAAGCTGAGTATGTACTTGGCCTGCCAACTATTATATGGCATAATCATTACACTTTTTTATCAACTTACATATTGCATTTGCTTTTATTTGGGTTATAATTTTTAATACATTAAAAATAAAATTAAAAAGATAAGAAGTTGCTTTTGTCTTTTTTATCATCTCTTTAATAACACATAAATCTGTTAATATTCTTAAAATGATGATTGCTGCGTAAGAATAGTGTAAGAGTAATTTCCCTAAATGCAACTTATAGCAACTGTATAGAAAACATGGGTTTCTTCAAATAGGTACCTTGCCTCTAGGGCTGAAACAATTCACCTGTGCTGCATATTGATAATGATTCATGATATGCACCCTGCAATATGAAACATACATTTATGCACAACAACATAATTGTACAAGAAATGTTTATGACAATAAAGGATACATGAGTATATGAATTCATCTCTCTACCTTTCTATCAAAACATTTAATTATTCATTATTTCTAACATTCTACAACATCAAACTCATAAGAAAAATAATATCAATACTTAATTTAAATATTTTAAAAATATTTGGCTCTCTATTTGGGGGCTACTCATAGGCTAGAATCTGAATGTGAAAGAATGATTCCCAATCAGTGCTAGGCTGATCCCAGCATTACTGTGTATTCTGGGCTGATCCCAGCTCGTAGAATTTGTGCTAGGCAGAATCCCAGCTCAATGTAAAAGACTCATTTCCAATCGGTGCTAGGCTGATCCCAGCTTTACAGTGTATTCTGGGCTGATCCCAGATTAAGTAGAATTGGTGCTAGGCTGATCCCAGCTCATGTAAAATCTGCGCTAGTTTGATCTCAGCATGCGAATGTATTCTGAGCTGATCCCATCTTAACCAAGTCTATGCTAGGCTGATTCCTGCATAAGAGTTTTCTGGGTTGATCTCAGATTCATGGAATAGAGCTAGGCAGATCCCAGCATGAAGCAAATATCTTATATTTTTCCTATTAACTGTAAAAGGAATGTATTAAATGGACATGACCTTTATGTTATAAGTATAGCTTATGAGTATCCGATTGGGGAAAAAAGCCTTTGTGTTTTTAGTGTAGCTTATGAGTATCCGATTGGGGAAAAATGATCCAATCCCATGGTAGCCCCATGCGGATGAAGAATATAAGGTCACAACCCATGATGTATTCATTAATTGGTGGAGACTGGGGTGGTGGTGGGCCAGCATAAATCAAAAAGAAAAGTTTGATAACAGAGACTTAAAATCCATTGTTTGTACTTTTGAAAAGCCAGAGAGTTGAAATCATTGTCTGTACATTTGAAAAACCTGAGAAGTGACTCATCACATGGTACTCCATATGACCCTGCAATGTTCCAAAAGAGTCTCTAATTTGGTTGGCTCTTTGAATTCTGCTGATAATGCCAATCAATGGGAATAGTTCTGTTCATGTCCCCCCCCCAAGCCCCATGAAACAGCCAGAGGCTACTAACAATCTCTGGCCTAATTAATTCTCTGGTCAAGTCTGCCTCTCAGTTTGAATATACATGTACATCACCCCTATCCAAGTGTTACTTACTGACTAAGCTTATAATTCAACACATCATCTTACCACATCACTAATGTCAATTCCTCCCTTAATGGTCTTTATCTGACAAACCCCATTGCAACATTGGCAATGAATACCTACAATAACTCAAGATCATTAAGTTGTGCATAAACTTAAATTTTAAAAAAATTTTCATTATAAGAACTTGATGTTTTTTACATCCTTGGAAGGTAGGTGGTGCTCATTAATGTACATCAACATTCTGGTCCTATTCAAGTATGCAGACTTCAGATATATAGATATCATATATTTACATGGCAATTTTCATTGATGAAAAATAATGATACTTTTGAATAGACTACCTATGGTTACAGGAGTTTTATCTAATGTTTTAGGCCATTTAATTGTGGCTTCATTTAACATCCTTTGTTTTGTACAACATAATGATTTAAAAACATCTTATTACCAGTTTCTTGTCTCGTTTTCACTTGGAAGACATTACAATTATATCTTCAAAACTGAAGAAATAATGCAATTATGCAAAGAAAATCTCATCTAGAACAAATTCTGGCATGGCAATATAGTTGAATACCAACAAAGTCTATTACATTTTATTTCATGCAGATGTAAAAGACTGTTGCAGCCATAGGTACTTGTATTGTTAGTGCAGAAGAAAAACTATTGACTATACCCAGTCTTATTCTACAGTTTTTTAAACATGAACAAGGTGATAAACTTGAACCATTTGAAATCTGCCCCACAGCTCATTCTATCTAATTTCATTTATTTCATCAGCACCTTCATTCACTGGTTAAATATCTCTACATCAAAAGTGAAACATATTTGTTCCCCATGTACAATCCTTGTACCTCAAAGAGTGTATAGCTTTTTAGCCCTGTGATGCATAAGAAGCAGTATTACCAAGTACATTGTGCTATAAATAGAACTTGTTACCTATTTTACTTCATACACATTGGCATGCCTGGTAACTGTTAAGCAGTGTAGTATATGTTACGTTTAATGGCAATTTTAACCATTTTACATCTTTGGTACACATATATTATGTATGGAAAGGTAGTAAAATCTAACCATTATAGTTGAATAATTATTTTTCATGGAAGTATTTTTTTAGTGATTTGAAATCTTGAGAGAACTTGTTCACCGTCATGCCATTTGAAGTAGCGTAACCAACCATAGCTGACAATTTTCATATATGAAATTTACAAGTTCTTTGCGTCTACATCACTGAATCCTCAGAATTTTATAATTTATAAAAACTAATTGCTGCCTACATCAATATCAGAGCCTTTACCTAACTTATTGAAGCTTTCATAGTTGTGATTCTCTGAAAACTCTAGTAAGTTCAGAATAAAATTTTCGACCTCCATTTTAAACTGTGGAGAAAACGACCCAGTTACTTTAAATAGCAGATTTCGACCAGAGCATAAACATCGACCACTTGTCTGATTTACAACAATGAATGCAGTATCTAATACAGGGTTTCCCTGAAGGTGGTGCTACGAAAACCAGCTCAAAATGGCTGATGTTTAGCACGGGCGTCAAAAGGCGTTTCCATGCATGAAGCAGAATTGTCAAAAAGCACTTACATGCAGATCAGGTAGAGGCATTCAAATGTGCTTCCATGAGAATGGAATAGAGGCTTCAGAATGTGCTTGCATGAGGTAAAGGGTTATGGAGAGATGATGACAGGATTTTATCTGAATGGAGACATTACTTTTTATTAAAAAAAATGGAAGGTGAGGAAGAGACAGTCATTGGTTATTATTTATCAAAACTTCAGTATATGTCTTTCTTACCTGTTCCCCTTTCTTTTAGCTCTATTGAAATAACATCTTTGACAGATGTCACCTTTAGTTGTATAAGCATCAATCTGTTAATTATTTCTGAGCATACTCTGATCCTTTTCTTTCTATCAGTATTGTTCTGTGCTTCTTTCTGAAGGGGAGTATACATAGCTAGCTTTGTCAGCTTGAATATGTTGGGGAATTGATCTTTGTGACTGTTGTGTACAGTTTTCCAGAGATCACAGATATTATATTTTGGATACATCTGCTTCAGATTAGAATTTTTCATTTATATAAATTTACTGACTACTATGCTAAATTTCTTATCTGTTCCATATTGCTGTTCCATAAGGGTATTTAGTCCATCAGTGCTTGTATAGACAGAGGTATTAAAATTAGTATGTTTACTTCTTAATTGCATATTTTTATCCTTACATTATTCAATTTATCTTAAACCTGATATATAGAGATATATGATTTTTTGTTGCATATGATCAGTAGGGCAAAATTGATTAATTAAAAAGCAACAAGAATTGCATTATACTTTCAAATTGTCTGTATTTGAGTATTCTGCCCTTTGTATATTTAATTTCAAGATTCCTCTAAAAGGGTCATGCTGTCTATTTTTGTCCATCCAGCATGTACGTCTGACTCATATTTAATACCATTTTGGGCTCAAAATCACTCACTGGTATCTCCATTAACACTTTCCCAACTCCAATTATCTGATATACATGTACTTCCTAACTTTAAAAATTATGAACCTCACTAGGAAGCAGACATTTTGGGTTTACTAGGTAGTATGCATTTGGAAACCTTTTTTCATAAATGGTTTCAAACTATGCCATAATGCTTATTCCTGAGCTTGTTTTGATAATCAAATTTAGTTTCACAACTATTTATGTGTTTAAAGAACCAAGATGTGGAATAGTTGCTCTCCAAAAATCAAATGTGATGACAAAAATGTTTAAATAAAAATTGTTTCCTTTGCCGAAGCACATTTTCATATGTGGGACTTTAAATGAATTTGTGGAAGTTCTCATGTTTCACTTTTCTCCAAGCTTGTGAACTCGTACAAATTTTGCATGATTCATGCAATGATACACCTTGACAGCATCTCCATGAAAGTATTTGATATATAATGACTTTTTCCACAAAGATTGTTTTTCTGCCAGTACTTCCTGTTTGTCATGCAGAGAAAAAGCTATGTTGATTTCTGATTAGTGATTATTGTTTAACCTGGACTGGAACAAGCAGTAACCATAAATGAGAGTTCAACGTAACATATTTCACCATGCAACAAATCAGTAGCATAAATTTCAAATTGACTGAAGGAGTCAAGATACAATTCAAAGTAGAAACTTTGTGTGAAAATAGTTAATAAAGGATGAGTAAAGTTCAAGTATTTCATTATACATGTGGAACATATTTGGAATGCATGCTGAACATATTTCTGGGTTAAGTTAATTAACATGGAAAAGTGGATGGGGCCAGATTACGAAACATGTCATTTTATGTTAACTTGTACATGGTGAATGGGTATTTTTAATTAGTCTTTTTTGTTTTTACTAATAAACATGAGTGCCTGTGACTGCACATGCTGGTTCAGATGGATAAAAAATTTACAATATAACAAAACAACTAATAAATATTCATGACTGCTGAAGACGTAAGTGATATGCAAATAGTAAGTATCATTTTGTATTGATTCTCCATGTCTTGTGTATCATGCCAGCAAAAGTATAAATGCATCAATATATCATTAAATTTCACCTAAATTGCCTTAGATTTGTTTTATTGATAAGCTAGTTAGCTAATGGACCAGTCTATACATTTAAAGAAATTAATGTAAGATGTTAAGTAAAATGCTTTACAGTGTAAGTTGTGGATGTTTTATGATGAAAAAAGTTATAGATTAGATGGATCATTTAAAACTTCAAAATATGTCAGATCAGGAAAAATACAAATCAACAACACATTACAAACTTTAAAAGAAGAATATGAGAGTAATGCAATACTACACCATGAGCATATGATCATATTCATTGCCGAATTCCCAGTTTTTGATGATTCAGCAAATGTTAAACACACAGTGAATGTGAGTGCTGAATATAAATAATTTTTCAGTATGTTTTGTATTTGTATTCTTGTTTTGATCCATATGGATTTTTTACCCTTTGTAACAAGAATTTTGACCAGCTGTAGAAACGCAAAAATATGTCTTAATAGATACTGTATTTCTGGCGTGCAATGTATAGATTATACTTTTTTCTCAAATTCCCTTTTTTGCCACTTATAATAGCAATAGTTATACATTTACCTTTCAGAGGAATAGGTTGGCATGTATCACATGGCTTCTGTAATCATTTTGTTAAATTAGCCATAACAAGGTTTAATATTTATTTGAAGTCTACTTCTGCTAACTTACACCTGATGAAAAAGTTATTAATTGTACACAAAGTTTTGAATTAACAAATTGTCACTTAACACATGTTTTTAGAAACATTAGGTTGTATATTAGTCACCTGAAATTAACCATTCCTTATTGTAATAGTCCACATTCATGATTCTTTGGTTATTAAGAATGTAATTAGTGATATATTTTTTTAAAAGTAATTTATAATCATGATTACACTATGCAATTCTGCTGCAAATGAAGGACAATTACAATTATAGAGCTTTTGAAGTTTTTTACTTCTTAAATTATTTGAAATTTGTTTGAAATTTCTTTATTTATAATTTCATAAAAATCAAGAGGTCATTACTTCGCCTTGCTTTAGCTCCCTTTAAAAATATTAAAATGCTTATAACTCAAAATAGTTTGCCCAAACTCCATTTTGTAAAGATTTCTTCCTGCTGTTAATAAATTACTTAAAAATTTGTAAACTTCAGTCTTACTTTAAGACCTATATTAATGAAAGGCCAGACTTTATTTTAGTTTATTCATAAGTTGCTAACAGGATGTCATATTCAAATCAGTCTGCTTTTGAAAAGACTGCATCCTTATTTGTTTTGGACAAATGCTGAATTTGTATAGAATATTGTTGTAGTTTAATGTCCTGTAGGGTGGTTTTCAGTTGAACATTGCAAATGCAAACACAGTATAAAGAGGAACTTGTGTATTAAATTTTTGTTACTTTTACAGCCTTTTGACCAATTAAAGAAATTTAATACTTGTGGAAATGAACTAACATGTTTAAAAATGCAGATATTCTGAAAAATTAGAGACGCAAACTTTAAATAGTAATCACTTTAGCATCAGTGTGTGTGACATTATGTTCATCCACATAATAGGTTAAGGTCATTGTGAATGTATTACTCTAAACATTAAAGTATTTTACTGTCTAATTAAATAAAAGGCTGGCTCAGCATAAATTGTTTTATGAATTTAATGCTAGAATTTTGTGATTAGCAGTATTTATGTGTAGGAAATGCCATAGTAGCTCACTTGAAAATGCTGGGTTGCTTTTATGAGCAAAATGATACTAGACATTAAAAAAAATCATCTATTGCCAGCATCAGTATCACACCAGGTTATATTCTATTGAAATATTTTAAAACAGCATTGTCCAATGTAGTCATAGATTTTGTTTCATTTGGGAATATTGAATAGACATCAGGAGTCCAATCTTGTGAATAACTCTTGCTTTGAATGCATTGTTATCCAAACTGATTTTAGCAGATCAAATAAAATTAACTAAACTCTTGTGCTACTTCTTCATGCCTAATTATGTGCCATGCTGTAAGTAGATCTCATTAGCCTGTTGGATGCCATTCACATCTGGTGCTAACATTTCTTTCCAGCTTATCTATTTTTGTTGAACTGTGATCCTAACTCTGATGTCAGAAAAGCTGTTTTATCATGCATTGCCCCCTCCACAAAGACTTTGCCAGCAATCATAGGGCGTACACATGACCTTAATGACACAGTAAGGAAAATGGCCTACCTGGTTCTGTCAGAGAAGGTGCACATAAAGGCCCTTTCCATTGCTCTTCGACTTCAACTCATGAACGACGGTCTAAATGATAGAGCAGGTACTGTATGATATATTCACTACATGCCAAATATTGATATCATATCAATTGTTACAATTTGAGATTGATGCTTATAACAAGGCTATAATTATAAAATAATACTAGTACAGTTGTTAAAATGGGAAATGGTATATGCTGCACTGTTCTTAGTATGAGAAATTCTTACTTACAACAAACTTAAGTTTGCAAATTTTTATAGTACTTAAATTGGAAGATTTTTTACTTCCTTTCATACAAACAGGATGCCTCAAGTTTAAGATTCGGCGAATGTGGATATGAGAAAGCTTGCCAATAGCTTCTCGTAGGTCAGTTGTTCTTTCAGCGGATTTCACAATTTCTTCCTCCACCATTAATACTGGCTGCAATGTATAGCCTATCATGTGTTGAAAAATGGTGTTAAGCCACACAACAACAACAACAACAACAACAAACAGAATGCCTTTTCATGGGTCTATTCAGTATTTTCTGTAGTGAAAAGATTGCAAAAGGAATTTTTTTTAGAGAACAGAAAAGTAGCCACTTGAGAATTTGGAGAATGATAGAAAATTGATGGTGGTGAGAATACATGTATTAGTAACAATATTGCCATTGATAAATTGGTATATTTTTAGCAAATAGTGTTATTTTGTTGAGTTTTAGTAATTTAGATTTTCACTAGTTCTGGAAAAGATATTTTACTCACTCATTTCATAATATAGAATAGACTATAAGCCTTTCTGTTGGTTATAAGTACAAGCATGGAGGTACCATACATGCTATTGTTCAAAGGCCCTGTATACAGTGTATGTTTCTGACTTTCCAAATTATAGGTGGCTAAAAAAAACCTGTATGAAGTCAATTATTGAAACAATCTACAAGATGTACATTGTTTCTCCAGTAAAATTGACTGCAAGCAAATTTATTAAGATAAAATGATGAATTAGATTGTCCCAAATTACCATCCACAATATCTCTTTGAATAAGGCAATATATGGTCCCAAATAGTGATCAAAAGAAAGAAATAATTGTTTTTCATTATTGCATTAAGAGAAACAGGGAAAATCATTAATTGTGATGTGTCACAGCAAGAGGAGTTATGAAGAACTTTATGGGTGTGCACTATTGTTCTAATTTGTATCTTGGTGTAGGACAGGTGATCAGATCATTACTAATCCTCATAAACATCAAAAAAGGATTTAGCCTATACAATCATCACCAATGAGTGAGTAAATGAGAGTTGAGAAAAGAATATTGAATAGTAAGTTCAAGTTTTATAGGGTGCATACATTTTTTTCTGCAAACACAAAATCATTCAGCCTTTGTGTTATAGATCTATCATGGGGCAGCAATCCATGTACCATGCAAAAAGAAATGCAGTTTAATTGTGAAGTACTGTTGATAAATTAGGACAGAAACTGTCAATCTGATGTATTTAGTTTCTCAATATGTATTATATATTATAAAAGTTGGAAAATAGGCAGAAATTGCATTTATGTGTTCATTATTGTTTGATGATCATATTTACATTTGGTGTAGCATTAGACTTTACAATTTCTTAAATTTGCACAGAATTGCTATTTATTTTGCAACCTATTAAAAATTTAGTTTGTTGATGAGGTCTTCATTCTATTCTTAACATCTTTTTCACCAACTTTTGTGAGGTTCATACTTTTTAGTGCAATAATTTGCAAATACAGCAAAAATTTATAATACAATCAAACCCGGTTATCTTAATTACATCAGGGGGTGTAAAAAAAATCGTTGACATTACCAGGTCTCGAGATATCCGGGTTCATAAAAACCGGTAATTTTAGAAATGTCCTTGAGCATTACTCCTGTCTCTTGCTGGTGTTTACTGGAATCCCCTCCCACTGCGTGTTACAATAAAATAAATAAAATGCTTAATTGATAATAAAATGAAATTAACTAACCTGGTGTTGTTATCATTTATTCCTATTTTATCATTATAAGTAATTTATTAAATAAAAAATATATCTATGAACTCCTTATATCACATGTAGCGTATGCATCCATTACTGTAGTGTGCATCACTTATGTCAGATAACACACAATGCATTTTTATAATTGATATGAATATTGAAAAACAAATCATGTTTGGTTGTCCTCAGAGGTTTGAATATGTTATCAGATTGAAAAATGGATCAATCACAAAGGAGAGAGTGAGAAACATCCACCGATTGCTTTCAGGCACCCGTCATTCAGTCATTCACGTATAAAGCTGTGTTAGGTGCAAAATAACCAAGATTGTATTATATCCAGGTTAATATATGACAGTATCTCGAAGATAAAGATCAATAAATGTTTTTGAAAATACATGTACAGTGACTGTGAGTGCAAATGACACTCCTTTCGATAGCATGGGTTACAAAGAGTATTTATTATAAACACATCCGGCAGGATATCAAATACAAAGGTTATTTTATTGCAAAGCAAACCAACCCTGGAAACTGACTTTTGATTTGTTCAAGTGTGCCGATTATTTTCTTTTCTGGGTTTTTTTTCTTTTTTTTTTTTTTTTTTTTTTTTGCCAACTTGGATTTCCCATTATTGGTATTCACGGGAATTTTGAAAATAAATTAAAACAATGGAAGCCAATTTTTCTGCCAGACCTAAATAAGATATATTACAAATAAGAAAACAAAACAAAATTAAGAAGACCTCAAGCATGAGAACTAAATTATGGGGCCTCGACTGCTATTGTATAGAAGCCAAGTGCCTGAGATTATCAATTCGTGTGCATATATACGAGCATATATATAGGGTGATATTCTGCCTAGAAATATATCTGTTCTGTTTATTTTCTGTTGACAAGTACATGTATCATCTGTTTCATGAGAGAGAAAAAAATGTTCCAAAAGAAAAAGCTTTCAAACCAAAACATTGAACTTAAGTATGAAATTTTGCTACAACTTGAAAAGGCGAAAAGTGTGCTGATTTGGCAAAAAAGTACAACATTCCATCAAACACTATTTCAGGCTGGAAGAAAATGCTGATAAAATCAAAACTACTTATGAACTTGGACAATTTGGTCCTGATAGAAAGAAAGTGCATTCCACAAAGTTCGATGATGTCGACGAGGCAACACTAAAATGGATTAAAAACGTCTGTGCCGAAAATATCCTAGTAGATGACCCTTATATCCAGCAACAGGCTGAGAAATTTGCAAAAGACTTGGGACACAAAACATGGAAGGCATCACATAGCTGGTTAGATCGTTTCAAACAGAGCAATAATATGTTTTAAAACTGTGTGTGGAGAGAGTGCATCTGTTTCAGATGTGGCTGTTATGGAATGGCATAAAGAAGTTTTGCCAAAAATCTTAGACAAGTTCAAGCCATGTGATATATACAATGCTGATGAAATGGGGCTATTTTGGCAATGTCTGCCTAACAAGATGATGGATTTCAAAGGAAACAAATGCCATGGAGGAAAAAAATCCAAAAAGAGAGTAACTTTGCTTTTGGCTGGAAATATGGATGGATTATTGGTGTGGTCCCTCTCAGAATTAACATCATCTGAGAGATCCCCTAGTTCTAAAATTCAATGCATTTTATGTGTATTTGTATTTTAACCAAGTGTATGTGCTTTGTGTTTTTTTTCTTCAAATTTTGATTTCAAAATTTTGGATTAGGGTATATACACCACTCAAATTTGATACATTTCTATATTTCTGGTTATTGATTTTAATGATAATATTTTCGTAGTAATGATTAACATCGTATTTTTATTAAGAAAGAGTAGAGGTTTTTGTTTTAACTCGTCTAAATGCATTAGCATAAGCTGCTCAATTAATTTCAAATCTATTAAGTTCATGGCACACGTGCACAACCTGTGCTCTCAACAGTGAGCACCATGTGCACGTGCTGCACCATTTCCTCATATTCAAATTCATAAGCATGTTTTTCGAAACTAATTTATACATATGTTTACATTATTTATTGGTTCAATATTAATATTTTAAAGATTAATGTTCGTGTGTATAAAAGTTACAAATAAATTATAAGCTACCCAGTTTTAGAAAGTTCTAAATATCAATCTTATTCTCTTTCTAAATATCTATTACCTTATGTTCTGTCCCAATTTCAGTAAGTTCTAAATTTCTATCTTTTTCTATTTCTAAATAACTATACCATTATAAATACATTCTAAATATTAGCATAAATAAAGTTATAGCAAGGATAGTTCAAAGTAAGGTAAGCAGTCGGTAATTTCTAGAACTGTGCGTCTGTTAAGTCAATGTATTCTTAAATATCTTTCTAAATGTTCCTGTTTCTGCAGCAAGTTCATAATATCTTCATTTTACAAATTCAATTTTTTCCTTTCCAATTCCAGTACTTCAAAATATTTATATTCTAGTCCATTAAGTCTGTGTCATTCCATTTTCTTTGTGAAGCATTATAATATTAATTCTTTACCATATTCGGTTCCATTTTATCCATAGTTCATGTACAGATCCATTTTCTTACATGTAGACATTTCCAGTATGGCTCGTCTTTTCTTCCCAGCTCGTGACCTCCCTCACATCCTAAGATCCCAAAAGGCCACTTCACAGGAAAGGAGTATCGAAACCACTAATTCCATTTTGACTCTCTATCAATCAACATCCTCTGTAAATTTTTTTTTGTTTGGACGAAAAGGCAGAGGCGATAGCAGCAGAGAGGGGTGGAAGTGACAAGATCAAGCCATTAATAATAGGAAATTTAGAAAATCCAAGATGCTTCAAAAACCTGAATAGGTCTTCTCTCTCCATTGACTATAAAAGCTAGTCAAATAGCTGGATGACAGGTGATATCTTTACCAGCTGGTTACGCAAGTTAGATCTTAGTTTGAAATACACAACTGCCATGCTCACCCACATGTAGAAGGGTTACAAACAATCAGTGTATTTTCTTCCTCCCAATGCTGCCAGTAAGCTTCAGACACTCGACCAAGGAATAATTCAGGCTTTTAAAATCCATTATCCGAAAGCTTTAGTTTGCAATTATTTGCTTGCAGTTGAGGAAAATCGATCCTATAAACCAACTCTGCTAGACGCCATCATGTATGCTCGTATCACTGAAAACCATTCAAAACTGCTGGTTCCATTGTATTTTTCTGGAAATTTCTGATGATGAATTTCACCAGCAGTGTTTAATTGCACAAGAAATTAAACAATGCCTATGGTGAACTTACTGATGAGGAAATAATCCAATCAGTGACAATGAAGCAGATACAATCATAAAAGCAAGATGATGATGATGATGATGATGATGATCAGCCTATCACTATCCCAAGCTACAGTGAAATGGCTGAATGCATTAAAAAAATGAAATTGTTTGTGGCAAGTGTCGACGGTGCTAAGCATATGTATGAAAATGTGAGTGCTTTTGAATCGTTCGTTACAAATCAGCACCGGAGTAAACAAAAGCAGACTGATATTACTTCATATTTTCTACAAAAATAATGTGGTGCACATTATGATATGTTAATGTACTTGTGTGTTTTATAGATGTATAGATTCAAAATGAAAAAAGTATTCATTTTTTTTTATTCATATAGTATGCGTTTATTGTACATGTACGAGTAGGTAATTTTTCCGTATATTTTTGTATTTCCACTACATTATGTTCAGTTTATAATTCTTAGATATTTTGAAAAAATTGCTGACAGTTTGACTATTTTGTCATAAAATGCTATACAATAAATCATGATATTACGTGCATATGGAACAATTTAATGACCTGAATATTCAGCTGATCAGCACTTTTCCATCTGCACATTGATTAATAATGTGTACATGTACATAATATTTCATTACTTGTATCTCCTTGATTGTTGTTTCTTGTATACATGTACTTTGGAACATAATTCATATCTGAAATGTACCTTAAGAAATAAAAGGGAAATGATAAAATACACATGTAGCTGACAGCTAAGATTCTGTGTTTTCGTAAAATAAAGTTACATTGTAATTTGTGCACACTCTTGTCTTTGTGAATCCTTGAATATTTTATGTAATGACCATGATATATTCTTAATAAACTAATCAATTAAGCTACTCTTACGAACCAAAAATAGAAAGAATATGAAATAAACATGTGACTACTGCTGTAATGGACCAAAATTGTGCCTGAAAATCAGTCGCTTTTGCTGGCTATTTCTTGTACAATTTCTGTGAGATTGACGTTAAAAAAAGCATTTCATCGAATTAAGCAGGGCCACATGTTACTTCGGACCGAAACTTATGCCCGACATAACCGGGTTATCAACTTGACAGAGGTCGAGACAAGAAAGGTAAAAAATAGCATAACAAAGAAGAATTTTTCGGGACCAGACCAAAAAGCTTGACATAAGTGGGTTGTCGAGATAACAGAGGTTGAGATAAGTGGGTTTGACTGTAATGTAACTAATATGAGATTTTTAAGCATATTTGAAAAAACTTTAAAGCCACCCATGGTATACATGAACCATTATATGAAGAATAAACATTCTTTTAACAGTGTAGGCTTTTGAAAAAGACTGCATCAGAGGATAATGCTGTGCTTGAAAACTTGCACTAAAATAATCTATATAGCTATGATTTTCTTAGAACTATTATGGCATATAATTCTGATTCAGAAACTGTCCGTGCAACATGTTCCAGCAAGCTACTTCCTGTATGGCTGCGAACTTTTGGAGGGAACATTCTAGAGTTGTTGGGGAGTCTGGATGTTGAGGATTCGACCAATGTGTGTTCTTTGATGCTGGAACACTTCTTCAAGGCCACGCCTCCAGCCGAACTGGTGGAAAAGTTTGATCTACTGGATGACAGGCATATTCCTATAAAAAAATTATTGTATTTTGAGTGTGTCAGGTTGTAGCTGTGAATTGCTAAATTTTAATAAATTAAAACTTTTTGAAGTTATCAAGGTAACTATAATGAAAGTTTTATTTATTTTAAAAGCGTCATATCTGTAAAAATACAGTATGCATATTGCCAGTTTCCATGTTGTGAAAATTTTATGTACCAAATATTGCAGTATTTTTTGTGCTTCTGTTGATCCACCTGCAGATCTTGATTTCCTAATGCATTGGGGGAAAGTATTATTTTTGTCTGGCACTAATGCATTTCCTTAATTTTACATACAGCTCACTTGTGATATTCTAATAGCATGAACAGAAGTGATCTTAATGCCATGGTTACCAACCCCAGGGTCATGACCCAAACCAGAATTACAAGGAGATTGTGTTGGGTCACCAGAACTTTTATTTGTGAGGGTAGCAAAACTTATCAAATGTGGACACAGGGTCATGAGGTTCAGAAAAAATATTTGTTAGGGTCACAGCAAAAAGAAGTTAGGAACTGCTGTTCTAAGGATTCAGTGGTGAATATTTATTTCTAACATTTGTACCATATGCTTAGAGGTCATGTCTTGTGGATGTACACTGAAACATAACACTGGTAACCTTCTATACTTGGTGATAAGTACTATATATGTCAAACATTTGTACCATTACATGCTAGTAGTTCCTAAGGAGAATAATAATGAATGTTGTAGGTGAAACATCCTTTTCACTGGAACATGTAATTGAAATTTAGTTCATCTCATTGTGACTGTTGCATGTATATTCATTAAACTAGAAAATTTCATCCTTTGGAGGATTTGAATTCAGTTATAAAGGTTGCAGTGACCAGCTCATGTTGCTCAAGTGACTATTTCAGATTTTTAGATTATGCTGGATTAGGCAAGACATAGTCTGATACATAGTCTGATTATTTGTGTGAAGTTTTTGATAATTGGCATTTTTGCAGGCTGTTGATTCCTCCAGAGAAGCTGAGCAGTGAGAGCAGCCTGTACTGGCAAGCAGTTTGTAGACATCTCCATAAGCATGGGACCAGTGGAGAAGAGTATTTGGAGAAAGTCCTCCCAAACTGTGTACAGTTCTGCTCGTACCTGAAAGAGTATGACTTACTGTCAAAACATTATTTCTTTAAACTCATTAAATAACTTTCACATTGGTTGTAATTCATTTCTCCTCCTTGCCCTATCAGCTGTCATCAGATAGTTTTGATTTTGCATTCAGTGACAGAAAGCAAGACAGATTATGCACTCTAAAGGCAGTCATTGGCAGACCTTTTGTAATAGACATAATGCATTGCAAAGGCAGTCATTGGCAGACCTTGTGTAATTATAATCTGTGATTTTAATTGTGTCTAAATGATTTACCAGTTTTTTAAGTTATTGCAAGTAATGATAATTTGTCAAAACTATCTTTAATCACTTTATGATTATACCATACTTACATTTTAATCAACATATATTTACAGCTTGAACTTGTCTGATTTTAAAAATTGTCAAAACTTAAAGGTAAATAGGCATGAATATAGGTGGGGCTGTATCAGTGCAACATACTTGTGACACAGGGAAGGCACTTTGTGTGGTGTAGTCACTTATATTTGCAATGTAGAATTTTTATATTAACTCTTGGAGTAATCAGAATAGACACACACACTCTGGGTACCATATGTGTTTAAATGAAACACTCCTTATATTTAGAGCTTTCTGCAGTTTATACAAAATTTTTATTTCTGCAGTTTTGAAATTGGCCTCATTTACCTTGTTTCGTTTAATCAAACATTTGTGGTTCTATGATATTTATGATGATGATATTATTTAGGGGAAGTTCCACATCAAAATAACCTGAAAATATGTTGGCAGTTGAACAATACAATATTACAATGCACTATGGGTGGAAAATAGTTTGGTTATGTTAAAATTTACATTTATTGTATAATCATGTTTATAAGTTGAGTCCAAATGTAAACTGCACAGATCCAGATCTACTGTTACAGATATGTCAGCAGATATAGGTTTGCAGTTTGTTAGGTAGAACAAACAACATAAACCCTGATCTGCTTAAACATAATGTGACAGTTGATCAGGATCTTTATTCTTGGTAATCGGATGCAACTTGTATCGATGTAGTAGTGATATTAACGTGGAATTTAAAGCATATTCAGTGGCAATAAATAGCTCTTAATACCACCTCTCATATAACTAGCATAGTCCTTAGAATGAATAAAAGTAACCTACAAAAATAAATATTGAAAACAGAAAAATATTTAATCAGGAGCATTTTGTTCAAAATGTAAAATTCTTGTAGCTATAAGGACACTGATGTTACTGTTCCCAAATGCATCATACACAGAAATATTTTATGTGATTGTACAAAGTAATCGCTTATAAATTTAAGTCCAATTTCAAACTAAAGATGCCAACAGTTACTTGGAGACACAACCTTTTGATAATAATCCAGGTAATAAAATGGACAACTGGGTACCCATTAAAACAATTTTCATGTATAGTTCAAGACACACAATAACGATTACAGTTTTGAGGTTCATGTCACTTGCTCATTTATTCATCATCACAGGGACTTGTATGGTTGTTTACAATGTACTTGTCATACATGTGCTATATAAAAATAAAGTCCTTCTCGAACAACCTATTTAAAAATGAATGCAGATATTTCAAGCTTGACTGTCCTAACTTCATGCCATTCCATGGTTTATTTTTCTGGTGACTTAAATGTGCTTGTTTTGAAATCCTGATGACATTAACTAAGTAAATACCTTTTGTCAACAGCGGCAGAAAGTACTGATTAAGAAACATTTTACGAAATAAAATTTAAATATGTGCTCCAGTTCATATAAAAAAGCACAGTAAATGTGTTCAGTTTAACTAATGGCATTTTTGCCTTACGTGTGTGGCCTTAGAGTGAATGTTAGCTGTTCAAGTTGGGGCTACTGTTCACATTTTGTTTACTGGACAGTTTTTATCAGCCCAAGACTTATTTTTGTCGCAGTAAAGGCAACACATAAACTTTTTTACCATAATAAATACCTTGTATGCCATGTTAGGAAAAAATGGACAACTATACAGAATGAAATTTTTCACTGAAATTATTTAAATACAAGGGAAAAATCTTTGTTATTTAATAACATTGAATGAAAAAAATCTAATAAAAATTCCTGTGTAAATGTGGTAATTTTAGCTAATGCTGTTCCGATTATCAATTATAATTGAAAATCAATTGGTTGGGTGAACCAATTCACTAATCAGTTGTGAAACTCCATAATCGATTGCATGGTAAGTGAGACGACTGTTAAGCACTCGGAATAGACTTAATTTCCTTTTCTTGATTGTTGGGAAGAAAACCAAGGATTCCGAACAAGATTTTTAAAATGCTGCTTAATATCATACACTTGCCAAAGATGAAAGTGATCCCAAAACAATATCCATATCCTATTGGAAAAGCTCGTGCTTGTATTTAGACATTCTTCGAATTTTACAAAGCAGTGAAGAATTTAGATATGATGAGGTCATGTGCAAACTTTGCAGAAGGGAGTGGGCAAACAAAGGTAAGTCTAAGCTATTTTCATTGAAATCAGTTAGGGGATACATTTTGTTTCTTATATATATATATATATATATATATATATATATATATATATATATATATATATATATATATATATGGCAAACACGTACTCCATTACATACTGTAAAAAAAAAAAGAATTCTAATTTTGTTTTGGTGCTACACCAAAACAAAATTATCATGTAATACATCTTATGCTGTAGAACTGTAAACAGTATGATATAAGCCTTCAGATCCACTACTGTAGGGCTGATTTATATATTCCCTTCATAATTTCCAAATACAAAACCATACTCCATAGTTGCAAACTTTTAGGATAATTTGGTGGGAAAAAAATTATCATCAATGATCAGTGCAATTTTTAGGAGAAAGAGCACCCAAATATAAATGAGCTGCATTTGTGAAAATACCACTTATATATGCTACGTACATAATAAACTATGCATCTGATGACTGTCATTCGGGAGAAACAAAAATTTTGTGAAATTCCAATATTTAAAGTTTTAATCTAGTTTTATTTTCATTAAATCATTTTTGTACTTAGTGATTTTTCTTATGTAATTTTGAATTTTTGTTTATAAATTAAGCAATTTTTCAATAAATATAATGATGTCCAGTCTATTAAACATCACATAAATTCATTGTTTTTGCTATATTTTGACACAAGAAATATGCCAAATACATTTATGTCTTGTCTTGTTTGACTACCATAACTTAATATTTCACACTATGCATTTTCCAGATCATAAATTGGTGTCCTTTATACTAGCTAAGAAGAAAGACCAGGTTGCAAAAAAGTGAAAGAGGAACTACATGATGTTCTTGATATAGCTGTTACTTATGATGGATTAAATTATAAACACTGAAAGTTATAGTATAGTGTCTGTACATTTTATTTCCAAAGATTGGGAATTAAAAAGTGTTGTGTTAGAAACATGAAAAGTTGAAGGCAGCCATACTGGGGAAAGCATAAAAGAAAGCCTGTTGGCCACTCAGATGCGATCAAGTCCAGAACCATCTGGACTCACTGATAATGCAGCCAATTAGATGAAGGCTTTTGATTTAATTCAATGGACTCAGTTTGCTTGTCATGGTCACAGAATCAACCTTATTGTGATGAAAGCTTTAGCTATAGCAGAACTGTCAGGAGTCATTCAAAGAGTTGCAAACTTGTGACCTTTATTCATCAAAGCACAACCAACAATGATTTGCAGATGAGTAAGCAGGTACTATACAACATATATGCTAGAGGACACAAACTCATGATGAATGTTCTGGCTATATGGAAGACTGCTTGAGCAAACACTTGCTATTTTATGGCTATTATCAGTGACCCAAATATAAACAAGACTGTAGCTGCAACATTGAAAAATTATGTCTATACATTTGATGAACAAGCATTGCTTTAAAAACTTGTGTCAGTTCTCCCACCATTCCTGAATGTAACAAACTGTTTGTAGAGACAAATCACCAACCCTTCATAAAATTATCCCAATGCTTCATATGTAGACATGAATGATCTTCCTCCCAAGCTTAAAGACAAGAACTTCACAATAGAATGCATGACAAAGATCTATCTCTGTTGAGCTGTTTATTGAATCTATCTATGAAGGATCTTGTATTTCTACCTGACAGTGAGCAAGCAGAAGGATATGCTCTGCTTTTGATGATTGCTCTTGATGCAGCCGATTTCAAAGTGAATGTCACAGTGGAGCCAGGAGTTAGTGATGAACAGCCTTCAAACACATTGCCATCACTACCAGTAGTACCATCACTGCTAAATGTCAGAGATGACAACGATTAAACTGGTTAGACCTGGTCCACCAAAAACAGAAATCAAAGCTCAATGTTTGACATGGATGATTGGTTGCAAGATGTTGTTTGCCTTGGTGAAAGTCAACAGCCAATAACAGATGTCATCCACCAGGAGGTTTCTATTTATCTAGTTGCTGCTCCATCTAAATCAAATCTCACAATGTTGCAGTCATGGAAACAAAACTGGCGGTTCTACCAGCATCTGAGCTTACTAGCTCAGATGTACCTAAAATTCCGGCATCATCTGTATCAAGAGAGAGGGTATTTAGTTTGGTTGGACATCTTGCCAGCAAGAAATGGGCTTGTTTAAGCTGTGACAATGTGGATTTGATAATAATCTTAAACAAAAACATTGACTATTGGTAGTGTCATGTAAAAAAAACAAGAATTAGCAGTATTCTAAAAAATTATTTGTTTTAAGTATTGCTCAAATATTTGGTTTGTATTTTATTGTGCCTTCTGTTATACTTGTAATATTATGACGTTGCTTTTTACCTGTCAAGTTCATAAATGTAAACATTTTTTGGTGTTTTGTTTCACTTTAAATATAAAATGTGGATTATTGGATGATTGCATTGGTGCCAACCATTACTCGTTTTTTCACTAAATTACACCTTATGTGTAAACGTATTTTGATTGCACATTTTCAATATATCCCCCTCCCAAAAAATTAATTTATTTTTGTCATTTTTATTAACATTATATTAATCGCACAGAACTTATTCTAGAAAAGACAGCTTCTATGTAACTATGATAAAATATTAGGCTTGTCCGTAGACTAGCGTGCATTTTCCTAGCAGTATTATGTTCTATATATAGCAGCTGTCCTATTTCCAAGAAACATGCTGGTTTGTACTTTCAAACTTTCAATCTCAATAAAAATTCTCATTAAATTTGTCAAAGTAGATGTACCCATAGTTTGTTTTGATCAGATTGTGGCAAAAATTTGAAAATAGTTCCTTTTATATTCAAAATATGACTGCTGTTGGATAAATCAAGCTATCCTATTCAAAATTATTATGACCTATTACCTCTATTTTTTTTTCCTTACAAAGAAATAAAACATAAACAATTACTTACCATTGTCTTCATTTGCCTTTGAGGTTGGTGTTGAAAGGGAGATTTAAGTTCAGTGTTTGTAAACCCTAAAATTGTTACATGTTGGCTTACTAGTTTAATCTTGTTGATCCATTTACAGTCAACAATTGACATCCTTGTAGTGACATCCTACAGTTACTCAGTTAAGTTCAGGCCACAGAAACTTGTTATCTAAGTAAATAATTCCTAAAACATGAGGCAGTCCAAAGTGCATCTAACACTCACAGTTTGCAGTAAGCAAATTAACATGGAAAAATGACACCAAATCTTTTTGCTGACCTGTTCAACAATAGAGTATATCCCCCAGTCATTTCTTATTCCCTGCTAATCAATCGATTCTCAAAACTGACAGCTCAGTTAGCAGCAATGTTTGAATAACGTCTTATTCATCATCTATCCTTATTCATCATCTATCGACATAATCCACTGACTGCTGCAGATAGTGAATACATGTATTAAGTGGCCCCAGCTGCTTATATCATAGAAAAGTTAAAAACATTACTTTATAAAAATTTGTTGCCAGCAACTTTCACCAGTCAGTAAAAAAAATTGTGCCACTTTCAAAATTCTTTCACATTTAGCAACAAATATAAAGCATAGTGCAGGCCCTGCTTCATGTGTCCATAATGAATTCATTCTGCTCAATAATTTTTGAAGGACTTAGAGTGAAACAAAATTTTATTTGAGACTTTATATTACAAAGACAAGTCAGGTTTGAGTTTCAATATTTTCAGACAGTTTGAGCAAGTTATGATCCCCACCTTTACTTATAACTTCTTCCATGCATATAGAACCAACCTTTCTTCAATTGCTTCAATTTGGTGGGGACATCTATGTCCTTTTACTAGTTTCTGAATAAGAGATGATATGAACTGAATGATTAATTTCCTTTTGTTGATAAGTTTATACATGTTGTTACATGATGCTGTCTATTGTTAAACACTTGTCAAATGAGCAATATGATGCTTAATATTTATAGGTTACTGCATCTGTATGGGAAAATACGAATGAGTGTTTTCAGAATGCTGCATGGGAGTGAAGTATTATTCCAAGGCAATGAGGACATATTTTACCATACAAATGCAGTAACCTTTTATTATATTCATTAGAACTTTGATTAGAATATATTCATATATTGATTAGAATATATTCATTAGAACTTTGATTAGAATATGTACATTAAAAGTATTATACAATAGACATGGTCATCAAAAAATCATAATATCTAAATACATGTATGTACATGTACCTGTTTTTATATTTTGATGTACAATACCCAGATGGTTTAACAAGAACAACAGTTAATTGGGTGCTGGATAATCAAAGTTCTGCTGTACATTTTGTTATTCTGCCTAAGGTTTAGTTAGAAAAAATAAATTGCAAAGAAACAACCAAGGTAATTGAATTTAGCTTAAATTGCATATTTAAAAAATAAATACATAACCGTAGATTCATCAGTACAGAACAACAGTATTAATCTGCTCATAGCACCATCCAGAGACCTTAGAACTTTGTCTCCCACTCAGTAGTAGTTTCAAAAAGAATTGTCATTTTGGTCTATTTAAAATGAAATTTAGAGTGATATCCTCAAAAAATGCACATTGCAACAACCTTTCCATTTGGTCTGAAATAGATGGATATGTTGTTGGTCAAACTTGATTCTACTTTTCTGATTATGATAGACTGGATTATTGAGTCAGTTCAGTTCAGATTTCGGTTGGAAATGTACTTGAAGTTCAGTTACAGTGTGTATCAGGTTTTTGCAGGACATGTCATTTGGATTTGCAGAACTAAAAAAGAACATTTTTAGGAAATTCAGGATGCATTAATATAAGTTTTTACCATTCTTATTACTAGTTAAAGAACACGTTTATGCCCTGTCACTTGCATCTTGTTGTTGAAGGGACCTGTATCACTGTTCCTAACATTGTATCAAAATAGTTACAAAGGGGAAAATTGCAAAGTAGCTGTTGTGTGACAATCAATTTAGCCAGTGGAAATAATACTTTTTTGTAGTCTTAAATTATTGGCTCTGAGGCTTTTACTTTCCTAACAAAACCTTCAGTTACATTTTTTTCCCCATGAACATATTATTTGGACATTTGTAAAATGGTACCTCTCTGATAGATATAATAGATTTTGGCCTCAGTATGGTTTTCAATGCTCAATTTTTATAAACCCTAGATAGCACTGATCATAGTCAGAACCATTCTATTTGTGAAAAGATACAAATATTTCTTGTAAATAACTCTTTCAATGATCAGAATTGTATTTGCAATTATTGTCTCTCACATTGTTGACATCATAAATATCACATTCATTCATGTGCTTGTTTGAAAATTTTATCTCTAAGTGAACTCCTCCACATTATTAACTTTATCATCTATACTTTCAAATGGATGAAAAGGCTTGTTTAGTTCATTCACAAATTTAATAAACCAAAATCTAAAGCATATACTATATGAGTGTACATAGTTTGTTTACAAAGTAATTCCGAATACCCTATACTATTTTTAGGCACATGTGCATGCAGTATCAAGGTGTTGAGTATCATAAAATATTGCTTGATTCTGACAATGTAATGTTATTGGAGACAAAAATGAGCATATAATAAGTAGCATTAATGTGCACTGGTTGATACATGCAGGTATTATTATTCAAAAGTTAATTTCAAAGCAGGTTGCTTTATATGAATAGCAAATATTACATGCAAAATGATTGCATGATTTTTCAAACATGGAGTGTATCATGGATACATATGATGCTCATTTGTTTAATTATTTATACATTATGATCAAAAAAAAGAACTACTTAGAAGGTTTAGCAAATTTATCTTGTTCTTTCATCTCATTTTTCTGCATTTCAAATACAGGATATGAGAAGAAATTTGTTGTTACCTAAAACTGCTGAAAAAAATTCAATTACAGAATGTAAGCTTCTATTATTCTGTGATTTTTAAAATAATCTCATATCTAATGAACAAAAGGGCTTCATTACTATATTAGTAAAATGTACCAAGTATAGATGAATATTATATACCACACAAGAACCCATCCTTAACTGATCAGTTTATTAAGAATTTTGAAATTTCAGCAAGCACTCAGCTAAACATAAAAACTTTTTTTTTATACGAGTAAATCAGTAATTCAAAGCATATGGTAAACAAATTCAATTATGTACAGTTACATTTATCTCTCCCTTGACAACTTGAGCACAACAGGGTCGAAAAGCAAAGGCTACAATATACGCTTGGGTATGAATTACTGAATGATAGCAATAAAAATTAAGAAGGGGATGCTGTATCCCTAGTGGGTGATAATAGGGCTGTTTAATGGCTGAACATTTGTTTTATTATCACTTTGGGAAAAATTGTCAAGGAACTTTTTGTACTGAGATGTTTGCTGTTCGTGATTAAATTACTTTTATTTTGAATATATTTACAAACAGAAAAATTTAATAAAATTGTTCTAACAGATTTCAGTAACCCACATGTGTAGGTGAAAACAATGTGTTTTGTATCACTGATATATGTTGTTGATTCACAACAAAACAAATTATGTACCATGATAATATATCATGAGAAGTGAGCTGCCAATAAATAATCCTAATAAACTTTGCGCTACTCATATTCTTCATGTTGCCAATTGCTATGCCATCTTGCCAAATTTGTGGATGGCTTGCACTTCTTTAAAAAAAATATTAATATTTCCTAGAGTTGGGGACTCTACCTATTGAATCAAAGAAAATCTCAGATTATGGTGTTGACACATATGTGATACAACTCGATCTTTATTATTTGATCCATTGAAGGTATGTTTGTGGGCTGAAGAACTGTGATGACATTGAGCTGACTTTAAGCCGTGAGTTTATAATACAGCAATTGCTGCAGATAGGAAGTTTCATGGATTTGGCTGATATGGCTAGTAGGTAAGCATGTCCAAGTAGTTAACCTTGAACAGCAGTTTAGTGGGGTGGGGTTTTAATTTAATAGAATTAATACAATGCCACATTCTCCACTATTACTGCATTGCTTTCCTTTTGCAGGAACTCATTATTCCCAGTCCAAGTTAATTCTTCCTTTCAGTTAGTATTGGAAGGCTACATTTGAAAAGAACATGGTCTAACTTCTTAATCAGTAAACATATGGAATACCAGCCTCTTTTTGCTTGGACAACCTACATATTCAGACCTGCCAACTCTTATGATTTTGCCCAATGTCTTACAAAAAAAACACCAGAATTTCAGACTTATGGAATGATAGCAAAAAGTACAGAAATATGATCGGGGTTTTGTTTCCTGTTCTGGATATTTTTGTATTGGTTTGTTCCAGATCCATATTTTCATATTAGACACCATGTTCAGGTTCGGAGTTTCATCTTGGACTTAGTGACTTTTGGTAGGGAACCAGACTAACTGTGCAGCACTGGTACCTAAGATGCTTTAAACCTGTCTATTTTATTTGTGAGAAGTGCTCATCTGATCTAGATTTCATTTTTTTGTTTTGTCATCCGGTCATTTGAAAATGTCTTCCAAATGAAAATGGGTCAAAGGTGGAGAGGACAATCAGCCTCCTAAGAAGCTGAAACACTGGTTGCAAAAGTATAAAACTGATTACTCAGATATTTGGTCCTGCTTAGAAAAAGTATTAAAAAAGGTGACCATTACATTTATTGCAAATTATGTCGTGTCGACTTGAACTTTTCCCGGGGGGGGGAGATGACTGTTGCCGCTACATGAATTCCCAAAAACATACAGAATACGTTGCAATGAAATCAAGTTGTAAGTCTCTGACCTTTATGGGATTTGGATCTGTAGAGCCAGAAACTGAATTGGAGGTCATTAAGGCCGAAGTATATTTTACACACTTTTTTTAACATAATGTTGCATCTGACCATGCTTCTAAACTATTCAAGTGCATGTTTCCCAAATCGTCAATAGCATATAGTAATCAATGTGGCAGAACAAAAACTACTGCTATTGTATTAAAACAATGCAATTCAATACAGGAAGACAATGTTAGCAATATATCATCCGAACCTTTCAATATAGCAACTGATGGTAGCAATTATTCTGAGAAGCTTTTGATACCACAGATGGGGTTGTAATTGAAGCCCTTTTGTCAGTTCCAACATGTGTTGCAGCCTCTACTGGAGAAAATATTTTCACATTATTGGATGATGATTTGAAAAAGAAACTTAAGTTGGAATAACTGTATTGCCTTTGAATCAGATAATGCTTCAGTGATGACAGGTTGCAATAAAGGTGTATTTGGACATATTACTATTGTGAATCCCTCAGTGTATCTCAGTGGATGTTCATGCCATTTGAAACATTTAGCAGCTGAAAAGGAGACTGATATGTTGCCTATTAGTTTTGATAACTTATTAGTGGACATGTCATTATTTGAATAAAAATGTGAATAGACAAATGGAACTGAAAGATCTTCAGACTCATTGTGGGAAAGAGCAGAGAAAAATATTGAAACATTGTGTAACAAGATGGTTGTTTCTTGGTGGAGGTATAAAGAGACTGTTGGAACAGTGGGAATCCTTACAAATATATTTCAGTAAAGAAACCAAGAAACAAGATGCTAAAGGCAAGAGCTAGAGCCAAAATCAGGATGTCAGAGTAGTTCCAAGGATAAAGTTTCACATGTATCAGTAATAAAGGAAATAATGACAGTGCAGGTACATGCATTAAAGCTTTGAGCTGTGAAAAATCTAGAAGTCAAGCTAGTACTACCCTCACGTCGGCCTCAGCAGGAAAGACTGAGAAAATAAAACCAAAGATGGGTTCCTTAGGAAAAGCTAAATCACAGAAATCAGATAAAAAGGATCTCTCTAGATATTAGACAACATTGAGTAGAAATGTCCTGAAAGATGATTTTAAAAAATCAGTTACAGAAAGGAAAAGGCTATGAGTGTTTGCAAAGTTTTGCAGTCCTGGAGGGCAAAAATTTATTGCTTTTTTCTAGACCACATAATTCCATTATTTAACAAGTACAACTTTATCATGCAACAGGAGGAGCGTATGATCCACAAACTTATAGAAAACATGCTTGAATTATTAAAGCAGTTACTGATCAGATTTGTAAAGACTTGAGAAATTTCACAAGCCAAGGATCTTACCGATATTGATTATGACTGTAAAAAGACAAGTCAGATGATACACTTGTAGTAGGTTCAGAAACAAGAAAATACTTGTCTGAAAGTATGATGTATGAAAGTAGCCTTTGTCAATTCTATAAAGATGTAAGGGACTTTTACAGCTGTTTGTAATTACATTGTTAAGAAGTTTCCTTTGAATACTTCTGAAACACAGTGCAGTTGCTGATGTGTCAAAAAGGATGATGAGTGCTTTTAGCAGTGTGATGTATTTCCCATCAAGATTTATTTATATGGAACCCAAAGAAACAAACTGGCGAGACAACTTGGAAGTTGAGTTTTTGAATTACTAATTAGATGAATTGAATTCCGAGTTCTTAAGCACTAAACAAGTTGACAAGCAATGGGATCTTATTAGTAAACTCAAGGATACTAATGGCCAGTTTAAATACAAATTGTTGTCAAGCATCATGAAGAATGTACTTATTGTTCCTCATTCAAATGTAGGTTGTAAGAGAGTTCTCATTGTTCCAAAAAACCAAAAAATCACTCAAAATCCATATCATCTATGTCAGTTGATACCTTTGAAGTCATGAAGATGAATGGGGAAGAATGCTTCAAAATGGAGTTTGACCAGAAGTTTCCTAGAAAGTGCAAAAGTACCACATACCAGTCACATCAGTAGCAGAATATTGTAAGTCATGACATAGATATAAACTGTAATGGTTATTAAAATTTTACTTGTTGCCAGCACTTAATAGTTTTTACACCTTGTTGAAAATTGGTCCAACTTACTGAAAAATTTCAACTGCTTACTGAGAATGTCTCTTTAGGGTTGGCAGGTCTGCATATTGCTCATGTGCTATAATGCTTTCTAGCAGTTGTAGTGTCTTCCCTGCATTTTCCTACTATTTTGTTTGACTCATCCCACCCCCAAAATAGCCCTTGTTATCCCTACTTTTTTCATTTGATGTTAAAAATGGATTACACAGTGCAGGAATGGTTGTAGCAAAATGGAATCAGTTATAGTGACAGTGATGTAGAGCAGGGTGTTTAAGATTTACATGCAGGATTTGGTATATATCACCATTTTATTTTAAGCCATATGACTTTAAATAAGTATAGAAGAAAATATTTTGGAATTAATTAAACTTGATAGGAATATTTAAATGACATTATGATTACAAATACAAATATTTAATCAACTGCAACTGGAACAAGTAATTTAGTATTTTTAGTTTCTTAAACAGCACTAAAACATGACATTCCGAAACATCATAAGTATTTTGAAACAACCTGTTCTGTATAGGGAGCAAATGCATAAATCATTTCACATCATAGTGGTCATCTAAATGGTCACCTGAGTCTATTTACAATGCAATGGCTGCTTCATCTGTACAAACTAAACTTGTTTCATGATGAAGTCATTGTTTTGATAAAGGCATATCATGAGAAATGATGTGCAAATATTTCTTATCTTGCTTTCACTTGGGGTAGGTTTCAATTTTGGGCCAAAAGCTGATGGTCAAGGTAACTGGACTGAAACAAGGGAACTGTCTTTGCACAGCAGCTTCAGTTCTGCACCATCTCTGGTAACCAGACTGTAAGACATGCACTTATAGTCAGGAAGAACCATATTAAGTTTGAGGTCAAAGGTCAAGATATTCTGACTGAAAGAAGGAAAATGGTTTCCATAAACCATACAGCAATGGAATTATTGAAATTAATAAACATTTTTTTAAAAAAAAATTCACATGTAATAAGTATGTAAGATTGTGTTAACCAATTTAAAAAAAAATTCTTTAAAAAACCAACATTGATGAGTTAAATTTGCATTGGACATTTCATTCACACTTTGCATAAATTTGTGAGCAATATTACATGTGTTTGTTTAAACATTGTCTGAAATTTTATATCATTGGTGCTATGTAATAAATATTGCTTTAAATTTTGAAAGGAAAGCTGTGGAAGAGGTACTGCACTGGATGCTGATGAGTGACCATGTGAGTCATCGACTTGTGAAGGACATCATTCAGCGGATCTGTGAAGTCAAGGGTAGAACAGAAGTCATGGTATCATACTTTGCAGAGACAGTATCAGAAATACGAGAGCCAATTACAGTCATTGAAGCAGAGACTGATGCTCAGTGGAAGAGACAAATTGATGTCCAGGTTATACCATAATCTGTTTTATTAAGTTTTTAGAGAATAATAGTATTTTGCATGTTCACATGTTAATGGGAAATTAGGAAAAAGTCAGGAATAATAATAAATTTATTTCTCAGCCAGAAAAGCCCTGTAGCTGTGATTTCATTGCAAGTAATAGGGAAAGTTATTATCCTCGAGAATAACTCTTGTGCAAATTCAGGAATTGAAAATCGTTTTCACTATAAATCGTCAGTATCTGTGAAACGGAGCTCTTTATTTGACAAAATACTCATTTTGTTTGGTTTACTTATTATCTTTAATCACACTTATAATCGAGTTATCCGACATACAACTAGCGCCGCAGGCTCTTAAGCATGTAGGATTTATATGTCTTTTAAATTGTTTTGTTTTTCCCACCTTTATTTGATTCAAAAGACATAATAATAGAAAAGGGGGCCCGCTGTTTATTTAGCCAAGTGCAACAATACACCAACAAATATTTCTGCTAGTCTGATATCAAAAACATGGTCAGCAGTTAATTAGGTGGAAACGCTCACAGACGGAGCTGTTATGATAGAGTGGCACATTTTATGTTTAATTACAAGAGGACACATTGCATTTATGATGATTACAATTAAAAGGCTCTAAAAGGTAAAACTACAACCCAAATTTCAATTGATACAAAAAAAAAATTTAATTGGTATTTATTTATCAAGGTATTACCTCCTCTAACTGTAAGTGACATTTTCCTTTATAAAAATTTCCTTGAGTATCATTAATTACAAACTGCTAAGAATGTCATTTGGAAATAAAATGTAACAAATGTTATGTCTTTTTAAAATTGAGATTTCATAACGTTGATTAAAATGTCCAGGTTCTATCTACCATTTCCAACAATGAAACAAAGATATGTTTCCGTTACCATTTTTTTTTGGTAAGTTTCTATACATTCAACAAAAAAGAATAAATTTTGTGGTATTTTCTGATTTAAAAATGGGATCCATGCCTGACCCTACATTATAAGCAGGTTCACGAGTTATCAAGGCGTGAGTTATCGAGGAAAAGGTGTATATAGAGCCATGTTTTTGGGAGGTGAAAGCATTGGTTTTACTAGCATCTAATTGTGCATGATCCCATAAATTTTTAAGTGCTGTAACCTTAAAACTTCTCCAAATTAATTTAATCTAAAACAAACTCAAAGAAACAAAATGCTGTATTGGTTGCTAGTTTAATTTTTAATGACACTTTTAACACATTGGATATCTTAGTTGATGAAATATAAGCAAATTGCCATTTCTAAGAACACTGAGGCATCTCAGTTGCCTTGTGTGGGTATTGAACCCATAGGATTATGAATCACATGCTGTACCAACAGAGATACCTTTGCTTCTGAGTAACTTTAGAAATGAAAATTATTGTGTTTAAACAAAACTTATTGCTTAGAGGTATTTTGTCCATCATCCCAGTTATAGGACATACAAGAAAAAAACAGTAAATTGATTTGATTTATTCACTTTTTAAAGCATTCCAAAATATTTTTTTATTGAATGAATGTTTATAGTACTGAAAAGTTATAGATATTATGATTAAAATGCTGTTATGTATGGAATACAAAGGTAAATAAGTAAATCTGATTTTAAAAAGACAAACAAGCAACTTCCATATCTCATTATGAAAGTATGCTGAATATTTCTTTGTGACATATCATAAGATATATATCATTTCCTGCTTTGCAAAAATTGCTGTCAGATTTAATAACTTGCTCTTGACTTAATATTTACAAGCTAAAACTATATGTTTCGTGTTTAATGGGTTTCTTTTGTTTCAAAGTCACTCTCAACTGATAGATTGCAGGTGTTCGTGTTAAGCTGAACCAGTTTCGTGAAGAGTTGGATGAGTGTGTGAGAAAACAGGAGTTTGCACGTGCTGGTGAGATCAAAGTGCAGGTGTCCAAACTTGAGGCAGAGAGAGCTGAGCTTCTGGATGCGGCAGAACCAAAAACACAAGAAATCAGGACAGAGAAGGTACATGTATGAATATCTTTTGTAGAAAAGGACTAGAACTAAAACAACAGATCAAGGAAAATACAATACATTTGGCCATCGGTTGAAAGGTCATAATTCTGCAGCTGAAAAGTAGAAATGTAAGAGGGGTGATATTTTTACAAGGGTATCACAGATGTGAGTATTTATATTTATATTTAAAGTGAGACATATAGCTTGAAAGTTTGAAATATTTTCATTTGAAATTCACAGGAATGATATAGAATTAATGTGATAAAACATCTGTACTATTGAAAAAAATTTGAATAATTATTTGTGCAAATCCAACTTGTCAATAAAATTAGGGTGTAAACATCAGGCTGTATCACTGTTCATTCATTCCATTTTCCCACTGAGGTGGAATGTATAACTAAAAATGTTCATTTGAATCTTTCTGAAATAAAATTATCAGCAGTGATAAAAGGAATCTTGATCTTTTCACTATGGGCTGTTCCATTAAAACTTACAAGGGACCGGGGAAAGACAGTTTTGATTTGATTTAGATATGATTTAGGCCTTTCAGGACCCACTAATAGAATAGAGTTAACAACAAAATCACCCACCGATAGAAGCTTTGTTGAGAAGGCAGGGTATATTAGGATATATTTTACTCATAGAAAGCAAAGTAAATATTATTTTAATCAAGATACAGCATAAAAAAATGCAATTATATCAGGGTTTGACACTGACTTTTTTAAATAGGAAACCTGCAAGACTTCTTAATTTTGAAAAATTTGGTTCTTCTGACTGATGTAAGGTCCTTTTTGTTTATGGATCTACTTTGTTAAAAACAATGTATAATTTATACAATAAAGTAAGACATGCATACAGGGTTGTTATTTTATAGGTTTATATTAAATTCATCAAATTGTATATGTTTTGTAATGCTGACAAATGTTCAGCATGGAATTATCATAATAATCATTATTGTCATAAGCATCAACACCAAATCAGTTCCGATTGCAACATTCTTTTTCATACATTCAATCACATATCTCTCTGATATAAAGCCCATTATAGCTAGTCCGATAAATCAACCCCTCGAATCTGTGTTGATACTGATGGACGATATGTTGGTCTGATGTGACCTGTTTATTAAAATGTGCAATTCTGCTGCATGCAAATATTTCCAGAACAAACCTGTGTATACTTTAGATACATACCAGAAATTGGTAACAGCTATATCAAGTGCAAAATTCAAAATGGTCACAGGATAGATAGTTGTGCTATTCCAGGTGGATTTACAAATCAGCAAATATAAGATATGATCCAGAAATATAATGTTTGTGCCACCAAAAGAACTCTATAGCTTGCTGTAGCTGTACAGCTACGAGAAATACTGGCAAGTGTATAGAATATACACTGATATGTGCAGCCAAATTTGTATGCACATAATTGCAGTTTTTAATGAATAGGTGATATCAGCCCCACACCCGAAAATCAGCATCATCATCTGCGATTATAGCAAGAATGATGGTTTCACTATCTTGCATACTTTTCTTTTTACCCAAGAAATGAATTTAAACCTAAGAAGAAATACTAAATTATTGAATTAACAGAATTAAATAAACTTGAACGGGTCTAATTTTAAATTGGTTTAAGAACTTATATTATTATAAATGGAATGGCTCTTAATTTAAACTTGTTTAATAGTTATATTCAATGAAAGTTATAACATTTAACATACCTTACACTTGAAAAAACATATATAATTTCTGCCTCTTTGTTAAGCGTGTCAGTGGAGCAATCGATGGGCAATAGCCCTGTTAAATTTCTGACCATATTTTTTTCAAAGGCTGCTTTATTCAGCAACATAACAGACTCTTCACTTTCAGAACAGCTAGGGGTTGCCATTTCAGCTGATGGGTTCAGGTTGTACCAATTATAAAGTTGCTGCAGCCAACTACAAATCTTCCCATTAAAATTATATGCAAAACAAACTGAAACTGTCTTATTATCCTCCTTCTTGCTGTCGGTTAGCCACAGAATGTCTTGCTCCACTTATCTAAATTTGCAAACGGCATTTTGTCCAAGTCTCTTGATTTCAAGTTCGATGCAAAATATTTGTACGGCAACAATTGTAAATGAAATCAATAACAGTGATTGCCAGTGTCGCAAATTATGATTTTGTTTTCTTTATTGGCAACAAAATATACCAGCTGGTGATATTTTGGGCAACAACATATTAGGCTGATAAAAACGGTACATACAGTCTTGGGTTTGGAGTGGAGAATATCAAAGGCACCATGACAGGAAGCTGCAAACTTGGATATAAAAATACACTGGAATCTATTGTTACATAAATCCTTATTTCATATTGACAAACCACCCTAACAGTGCATTGTTTTATCATAATCTGCTTATGCTCATATCTGCCCTTGATAGTGTATGCTGAAATATAACCTAGATAGGCCATGCAACTGACTAGCTACAATCAACCACCTCTGAGGGCAGGAACATGAAATTACTACAGTCGACCACATGACGGCAATTTAAAAAAAAACACCAGTTAAAATAGTGTTGCTGCAACTTCAGTGAAAATTGATTACCATCTGGAGCAATGATACAAAATATATTTTTAAAAATTGTGTCAATGTTCTATAATTATTTATGTTGGTGTAGCAATAACAAACAGGATTTTGTTTGGTCCTTCAAAGAGAGCTTTTAGTGGCGTTTTCAATAACACATGTATGTTCATTAAAGCAAGACACTGACCTTTGATCAAAGAAGTCAGTTACAAACTAAAATAAAAGCATTGCCTTAGTTTTCATAGTGATTAGAACATTTATTCTGCTGCAAAACATTCCTGTTTGCAACAAAACCTGCATACGGAGGACTCCTGTGTGGGTGATATTTTGCATCCAAATACGCGTAATTGTTTCCGAGATCTCTGCCTATAACGTAGGATAGATGTTTTTTTAATATCCACAGTTTAAAATTGCAGGCAACACAAACCACTGAGCTTTAGGAAAGTGGTTGCCCTTTTAAATATAAGGTGGCTTCAGGCCAGTGGACCAGCATTAGGCTTTGTTATATACCTTCATTTCTGGCTGAGAGTCAAAAACTGGCAAATTTGAGTGATGACTGGTGCTTATAAAAGTTTTTTGTGCTATGTAAAGAGTACTTAACATGCCTAGGTGAAAAACCATGACAGGACTGCTACAATGTGTACATTCCACTTTACTCTTGTCTTTTTCAGTAACATTTAGCACATCTGAAATGCTGTTAGCATGGACAGTCACTCTTAAATGCAGTTTTATAACCATTTTACTTTTGTTTGTAGATGTAAAATGTGATAAACAAGGTTACCATATACTGATCTAATTTGCAAAAGTATGCATGATTCTGTATACCTTATTACTTATAGCTGGGAAATGTGGTCTAAACAATACTTCAAAACAGTATTCAATTTAACATTTTTATTTCAAAATATATTACCATAATGATTTCTTACATCATAGTTAAAATGTTGTGTTCCAATCATTATCAGGATATAGACAATAAATTGTCCAAACTTCACTTAAGGAATTGAAGTTTAACCAAAAATCATTGAAGAAGAGATGTTGTTTATGCAACTCCTTCTGAAACAAAGCTAACAAAAGCATTGTTGACCCTAACCCTTGTACCTAAATCCACATTTGCCATCATACAGATCACGAATACAAGTACATGTACCTAGATCATTATCTCATGGCAACAAATGTGATTTTGAAAACAATGTTCTGGTTAAATGACATGTTGGTACTTCAGTTACGTTTCACATAATATGTACAACAGTGACAAATACTAAATCTGAAATTTCATAAACATCAATAATTGGCATCTATACATGGCATAATTTCATCTCTCAACATGTACTGGGTAATTTAAACAACTGAAACAAAGATAACAGAAATAGTAATAGAACCAGGAAACCTTTTTTCTTTCAACATTTTTTAATCTTGACAGTTTTATGGGATTCATCATTTCTAAATTGAAAGTAAGATTATTTTTTTTAAACTGGCAAATTTTTCAGGAAATCCTCTTCATACATCATAATGCCTTGGCTACAGGTAGATGCCTGTATAATAAGAAAAAAACTGATAAGCAGTATTGAAAATTTGAACTATAACAAACATACTTAAATCCTGAACATAGTCAGTGCTCTGTAATGGTTTCTAATGTAGTAACTATGTTTCGTGTGATAATAAAATGCAACCCCACATTTCAACATATTGAAATATATGACAAATAACACTCTTTATTGTTATTTATCTACATGTGACCTAGCATGTCAGTGTACAACCTGAATGGCTTTTAAAACTACCTGCTGTTAAAGGAAACTCTGTCAACACCTCAGGATTATAAACTGATCAATGCTCATGTTGGCTTGTGCATGTGTGCTTAGCAGAGATATAACAGCTTGGTGCCAGGACATGTCCAGGGGGACAGATTGGATTGGTAGTGTGATCAGAGTAATACCATATGGTCTTGTTGGAATACATACACATTCCAATTTTTATTGTAAAATTTTTAACAGGAAATCCTTCAAAATAAATTTTTTTATATTCTGTACAATTTAGTAAAGTTGTCTAACTAAAACAACTACTGCCTAACTTTGTACCTGTTGGCTACTTTATGGATTACTTGATTCTGCATCAAGTACTGAACTCTATTTGGCGATTTTTTTAAGTGCAGAAATTGCATTCTTGATGGCAGTTTCTTTTTCTAACCTTAAGTTCATCTTTTGTATCTTTTTTACCAACATGAATAGAAGTTGGTTTGTAGGAAAGTCACAAATTGGTCCATTACAATGTTGCTTGATATAACAATGCTGACACTTTCTAGTATTTCTGTCTGAAAAAAGCAATAAAATGGCATCAAGGCTATGATAGAAACAGCAGCTATATTTTGAAAATTTAAAGAGAGTCTTTCAAAGGGAAACACTATTGATCTATGCTCGTGTGTATGTGTGTGTGGGCGTGCATGCATTCATAGCAGAGATATAACAGTTTGGTGCTAGAATATGTCCAGTGATGAAGTAAATACTGCAAGGGAATACACATACTCAAAAATATATGATCAAAATTGGTGCGAAATTCCAATTCAGTTTCTGACAGTAACATTTTGTACTATCTAAAATAAAATAAATTTTGTATAATAATTTTTGGTAAAACAAAATATTAATAAAAATTTCATGCAGCCATTCCATTCCTAGCAATAATATAAAAAAAAAAACAAGTGACTAATAACTTTTATCTCATCATTGCTGGCCTAATAAGTTATTTTCCCAGGTGTGGATAAGTTGCTGTCCATTTAGTACATTTGAAAATTGCCATTTTTCCCCAGTAGCAGAGTGGACTTTTTTCTAACCCCTCCTCAGAGTGAATGTATACATTTGCTTAGTATCCCCTTCAAATACTGTCGATTTGTCTGCATTTCAAATAAAAATGGAATTTCTTTAGTAACATGGTCTACATATTTGCATGATCAAGTCCTTTTTTTAAAGCAACAGATTTGATCATCTGCTGTTTGATAATCTCACAAATTCCAGACATTTTGAAGTGACATTTTTATTTGTCCATTATTTCCTAAAAAAAAAAAAAAATATTAAAGCTGTACATCACAAATAGTGGATGGAGATTATACAGATCTGACTGCCATGATCCATCCTCAAAACCAGAAAAGGGCACATTGGCTAACTTAGCTGCTTACAATTAACTTACCAGTTATATATGTAATATTTTTTTAAAAAAAGTATCAGTGAAGACACTTCTCATTTTTACACAACTTGTATGGCCATAATCAGACCCACTTAATATGCAACTGCAGTACACAGAATGATTGACTGCCCTCTACTGTCCAATTGAAAATGATGTACTGCACTCATATCTTCTTGATGCTTTTAATTTTTATAAGTGGAAAGGGCTACAAACAAATTGGAAAGTGTGCAAATACTATCAAATAGGTTTTAATATAACTTTAATAAAGTTTGTGTTAATAGGTGTATGTATACCCACCTCCACCAATGTGTACATACAAAATGAACAAAATATACAATACTTGACAAAACAAGAGTTTAATCCAAAGCCAACATAAGAGTCACATTCAAACTAATACACATGTACTATAAAGTTACCACTAGTGCATTCATTATGAATAGTATTCAAGTGAATGAAAATTAGGCATGGAGTGTAAAGCAACATCTGTGATAAGTGTTATGTATGTATTGGAGATATCCATAACAAAAAATGGGGTACTGTCCAAATGTTTATCAACTTGACATGCACATAGCAAAATCTAAACATAAAGTCAACAATATTTAATTCAACTTGCAACTGGTATCATTGTGCTTACAATTTTTTGGAGAAAATGAGATGACTGGATACAGTTGTAATAGTCATCTATTTGTATACATGCTACAACTGACCACATTGTTAATAAATAATTGTATAGTTATGACCACAACCAATTAAAAAAGAACTGTTACCTATTAAAATTCTAAAAGCAGTGAAAAACTCCTAACACATTTTTGACTTAGATTACCAATAGTCACATTTTAATTAAGTATGGACAGTATTATTTATATGCAGAAATAACTGGAAGATTGGGTGAATAATGATCTAATACTAAGCAACTAATTGGTTTCAAGATAATTTTCTCATTTTTGTTCTATAACTTTAACTTCCATTCCATATGTTGCCATTTTTTACAATAATTTCGAGATTTCTTTTAACCTGTTACAGTAATTAAACAAAATGCAACTGAATCCATGGAACTAGTTCATTGAAATGGTCATATAAGATAATTCATAAAACATGCAACAGTAATGCCAATGGTATTATCCTCTGTACTTTTTCCATTGCAAGTTTAAAGTGACTTCAATCTGATTTTCCTCTGATAACCATTAAATAGTCAAATTTTGTCAAGTTTTATTCCAAATCATCGGAATTATCCATTAGAACTGACTTGGACTGAGTTCATGTTGGAGTTAAAATACCCAACGAAGATTCATTATACATAAGCGTTTGTTTCGACCCCTTTAGTAGAATAAATAAAGCGAAATCTTCCCACCCTGATTTTCTGTGTGTCTGTCATCTTGAGGTAATTGGATAAAGACAAGTATGTTTTGCAATGCCAGTGGCTTTTGGTCGACAGAAATGAGTCTGTGACAACAGCATTCATAACGATTGAATAAACGGACTTTCACTACTCTTAACATTTTATGATTAACCAGCGTTTCCCTTTATGCACAGTTGTGTGTCAGGAACGCACACAATTTTTAGTCATACGTGTTTTTTTATGCAAAGAATTTGCAAACTACAACAATCATGATTTATTTAATAACCAATGCATTAGATAAAGGATGGTATTGTGTATACTTCAATAATAGTCATATTCTGGTTTCCTGTTGGGTATGCTCCCTGCGTTGCACTATGTTATACTGAGCATACAAAGCAGACAATCAGACTACCATAGGCAATATTATGACAGTAGCCACCCCTAATCTCGTGAGCTCTCACACAATTCTATTGAGCTCAGCAAGATGTTGTCTAGATGTTTAACCTCAATGCTTGTTGCACTAAAATGTGATCTCGATTAAAACTGCATGCACAAAGAATCACTAGCAAAGAATGTGAAAGATGCAGAACACGAAAGAATAAATGTGGATCTGATGAAAAATTGAGAAAATATTCCCTTTTTCTGGAATACGGCAAATTCATTGGGATTACTGGTGTGATTTCTGATCTCATGATTGCGAAGACTGCATAAGTGAATAATCCTTTCATGACAGCATTTAAGAATTTTTAAAAATTTCCCTTTGATCACCAAAAGATATCTTTTGAACACATTACCTAAGACATTCTTTCAGAACAAAGAAATAAGTAAATTTGCAGAGACAAATCTATTATTTGGATTACAAATTCAGGGGGTCCTTACAGATTTTCTTAACTTTGCTGCAACGAAAAAATATCTTAAAGTTCAATCGTAACTTGTTAAAGAAAGATGAATCCTTTGCCTATTTAATTTTTGGATAACTATGTTTTAGGACAAAGTACAATGAAACTGTTGATAGTACACATTTTGATAGACACTGAATTAACTGACATTTGGTTAAAAAGATGTATATATTTTTGTATTGGCTTGTATGTAATGTAACTGCTTCGGTGGCCTAGTGGTTAAAGTGTCTGCCTCAGATGCAGAAGGTCGTGGGTTTGATCCCCAGTCGAGTCATACCAAAGACTTACAAAAATGGTACTAACAGCTGCCTTGCTTGACGCTCAACATTAAGAGGTTAGTGTTAGGACTGGTCAGCCTGGATAATGTGACTGGGTGGGACATCATGCTGCATGTCTGCGGCATGATGCCCCAGTGCTAGACATCACTATAAACTGATGCCACATTGCAGACATCGTAGCAATATGACTGAAATTTTTTTTAAAAGCTATGTTAAAAATTATAAACACCAACACCATATGTAATGTAATATTGTTACAAAAAGATTATAAAGAGACTGTTAAAGTATAACTTTAAACTAAAAGGAAAAAAAACTATCCTTTGAATGGACAATGTATTTGTGTGTCAATTGTATGTGTTGGTTTATTTGTATTATGGAGAGAGAGAATTTTGTGCAAGTTGCAATATCCTATTTGAGATGAAAATATGTCAATACATTTTTAACCCCACATTTTTTATTTGACCTCTAGTTCTGACACCATTGAGTATTTTATCCTCAGTTTTACACCCTTAGGGGATACACTGGATTAGCTTGTTGAAAAAAATAACAGAAGTTACCCCCAAGAGGAAGACTTGTTTTACTGCCATAGCTCTCACAATACCCCTACATTAGTTGTTTTTTTTTTTACAGCACACATGACTGATGCAATGCAAGTCTCATGATGAGACTCAAATTAATGCCCCAGAATTTACTTTAATGTTTTTATATTTTTTTGCCTGTTTTCCTCTGATTGAGAAAATAAAGACATTGATTTTCACTTTGTTTGTGATTAGTAAAACTACAAAACAGATCACATGGTAGGCTTTCCCAATCTGTTTATAGCTGACCAAATACATTTTATTATAGTTTGTTGTCCCTTCAAAGGAAATAGGCCTTCTCTTTAAGAGAACAAATATGGCATGCATAACATAAAATACGAATTTAATAATTGGGTATTCAAAGTGAAAGTTTTTAATTATGTTTAGGTTCCACTTTTAGACAGACTACAGAACCAGTTATACCAACCAACAATCGAAGCGATTTTATTGAATAAACAACCTAGGACAGAAGCAATTTTGAATCAAGACCAGCTTGGGATAGATGTATTTAGAAGTGCTATCCCCGGGTCCCGTGTATGTTTTAATGGAACAGCCCTTGGTTGAATTGCTTTTGGATATTCATTTTAAAGTGATAGTTTGATGACATTTTGAACAACCTATTCTTTCACTACCAATTTGTAGTTATTGCATGAAACATTGTAGTGATAAAGGAAATGAGCTTCTGAGGTCATCGTTTAGTTGTAGTCTGATACCCTTTCATATACATTCTTGATTGATGAGAGAAGCCACAACCACTCACATATAATTTTTAATTTATGGTCACCAAGTTTTTGAGCAATATGGTTACTATTGTCCATGAAATTCTGCTTTAGCATGCCAAGAAAGCTAAGTTGATTTTGCTTTATCATGAATTGATGGCACACTCTCTCCCTTTCATGTCCTCAAATAATTGCATTTTTTTTGCCCCAGATCATTTATTGTGTGTAGTTTTTAGCTTTAAAACTTGTATTTTAAGATACATAACAATTGAAACATAATTTAAATCAACCTTTGTGCTAATTAATTGCTTTTTGTGTCCATAAATCCATAAATATGCACTGAGTTCACAATTATACTGTCGGCCATAGGAGATCAGTGATTAAGATGTTAGACTCAACCAGAATAGTGTGGGCTCAATTTCAACTGTCAGATCAATCCAGATTGGTTACTATAGTTTGTCCTTGGGCAAGACTTTATTCTACTTGTCATGCAAAGCTGAAAATCACATTTCCGATAAAATGCCAAACCTAAACAATAGAAAGAAAACTAGGTAGTGAAATTTCATATTTTTTTTAAAACAATCTATCAAATACTGTATCATGAAAGAATTAATAAATAAATTTAATAAATTAATAATAACAATAAATATTAACTTTATTTCTTCCTTTTGCATACATGCCAATCATTACGCTTTTGTCACTAAATTATGCCTTGTGCGTAAATTTAATTGAATTAAGCTTTTCCGGTATATTCCCTTCCAAAAAAATCAAATTTTTTTACTCATTTTTATTAACATCCCACTAATTGCACAAAACATATTCTAGAAAATACTGCTTCTGTGTAACTAAGACACTTTTCCATAGACTTTCTTACAGAAGTATTTGTATTTATAGCAGCTACCTTATTTCCAAGAAACGTGCTCGTTTGTACTTTAAAAATTTTTACCACAGTTTCTATTTATAGCATCTGTCTGGCTTATGAAAGACTGGTTTTCTAATTTTTAATCTTTTCTCAGATATTCTTTGTTATAAATCATACGAGTTACAGAATGATTTTGTAGGTATTTGGCACTAAAAGTCAAGTCAGATTTATTCTAGTTGATGCATATGTTACAGCAAAAATGTTTCTCAAATCAGGGTTGGTCCTGGCCTTCAAAAAGTTGTCGCCAAAAAATTGCCAACCGCAATATTTTGTCACCAATTTTCAAAAAGTATCGCCAGAATATATAGTGAATATTTTTCCAAGTCTGTTAATGTTATGAAAATTCAAGGCTATGAAAATTGTAAATTGAAAAACACAGGATAGTTATACTTCATTGACAACAATCAGTACAGCTATAATAATATACAAAAAATATCATTACATGTTGATGACTATTTTACATCTGAAAAACATTTATCAAATGTAAAAATATAAACTTTGCTCACATCTACAGCATCTATCTTATTTTTTAATTACTTCCCTCATTGTATGGCTAGCTTCACAATGTACAATCTCACTGAATGCTGTAGTTTGTCTTGACATGCAAACTTGGATTTCCATTCCCACCAATGAAACTTACAAGAGTCAACACCTGGCATAACTGTACCATGTATATAGGCATTAGTGTATTGATCATCATATCAATTCGGGGGGGGGGAATGTTATTGACCGAGTCAACATTGTTATAGTTAACTATAAATAGTTATACATTGTTAACTAGTTAAGGTGACCTGACAAAAGCACGACAGGACAAAAGAGCATTGACATGCACTCTGTGAAAGATGTAAAAGTCCAAATATTACAAATAATAAGAAATAATAATTGTAATTTTAACATGTTCAAATGGTTCATCTAACAATTACTGAGTTAATTACTCTAAATGCTAATGTTGTATGCGATCCCTTTGTCTTCGGAAAATATTCAGCAGTGTTATTTATAATTTAAATTATTTCATCATCTGAAGACATGAAAGTAAATTATTTGGATCGTGTGTTACTGTTAATTAGAATTGGAATGAGAATAATGGTCTTGGCTTTGCTATTTTTGAATGAATACCACACACACTGTTTACTTTAACTTTATTTATACCTGCAAGGTTTTGTCACGCACGCTTTTGTCGAGGTTGCGCTCCTATGTCGGCAAGCTTTTGTCCATGCGCTTTTGTTACGGAGCCACTAGTTAAAAAGTTATTGTTATACGGTTTAACACCATTTTCAACACAAGATAGGCTATACATGGCGGCCAGTATTAATGGTGGAGGAAAAGCCTGGGTAGAACCACCGACCCACGAGAAGCTACTGGCAGGCTTTCTCACTTTAACAATAAGGAAATACAATGGGATATAAAATGTGGAAAATATTTATCATATGTATGATAGCTTGAGACAAAATTTGAAAACACAAATGCATACCCCTTTTAGACATTAGTTATCAAAGAAAAGGTTTTATTTGTCAATCAATTACTAGTGCTTCACTCACTGTAACAGGTGGTGTCTTTGAAGTATGTTGCAGAGGCTCAAGTCTAACCATTAGCTGTTGATGCTTAAATAAAAAATTCCCCGATGTCAGGCTCCAATATGCGTATTTTGAGATTCAATCGTTTTGAGAAATAAATTATTCAATTGTGCACAACTTGCTTGTGTTGATATTTCTTGTTGCATAGTTTAAGTTTCTGCGTGCATAACAGGATTGACGGCAAAAGTAAAAGATCAATGAGCAGGACTGTCATTCCCCTGCCAGGAATGACAATCATTGACTGTGTTCGATGAATTTGCATTAAATCCAAATGCTATTAATTTTGTTAATTTAGTCTTAGGCTGAGGTGATGAACATGCAACGTCTAACTTGTGTTTACCCATGTTAATGTTGCACTGCTGACATTATATAATTTCCCGAGTGGTCTAAAGCGATGACTGTTAAGGATCACTGCCATCTCACCTCTGTCTGTGTGAGTCCAGACTTGGCTAACGTGGATAAGTGAGAAAGCCTGCCAGTAGCTTATTGTGGGTCAGTGGTTCTTCCAGGGATTTTTCAGGGTTCTTCCTCCACCATTAATATTGGTTGCCATGTATAGCCTGACTTGTGCTGAAAAATGGCGTTAAACCATATAACACAACAAAATTTGTATTCATGGAGTACTAGTTTTATGCAAAGAACCTATTTAAAGATATAATGAGCAGTTATTCTTCGTTCAAAACAATAGTATTCCTTCAATAATCTATGATGGCTGGTCCAGTACAATATACTTGGAACTCAGGAATGGCACTTTTAATATGAAGTAGTCTCCCATAAATGCTGTTTAGATGTTTGTATTTTTATATACTCTATTCTCTGAGTACCCTGGCATAAATTTTTAACAAAGTGCCTTCCCTGGATATCATGCATGTTTAAATTGAACAGTCCTGAATTTCCACACACAAGCTTTTTCTTAAAATTTTGCAATACCCAAAATATAAATGCAAACTGCATGGTATTTCACTTTTTTTCCCCACTCAGCTATAATATTTTCTTTACTTAATTGACGCATGCTCATAAATGCAGTTTGCAGCACTGCCATCTGTTTCTGATTTTGTGGAATTATTATGAATATTTGCTAACAATTCTACATTCTGATATATATATTGACCAAATTCTGGAAAATGTAAATGTATTGGATAATATTTTGAACAGGACTTATGTGTGGACACAGCTGTGGAGAAAAGTACTTCAGCATTAATATCTATGACTGGTAAATAGAATATCATGATTTTTCTCAATGTAAAATCAATTAAATTGTTTTTGACTAGTATGTACAGATATGTATAGGTTCATAGTAAGGTATGGTTATTACTTTAAAGAACATATTACCCATTTCAGATGGGCTGTCTAGATTTCAAAAAATATGCACTAGGATTCCTGATACACTTATCAATTGGCATCTCTCTAACTAGGAAAATCTCTGGAGAAGGTACAGAAGTATATAAAGAAAGATAGAATAGTTTTTAGTGAAAGGAAAAAAAAAATATTCATGCTGGATAATGGATGATTCACACATTGTGGTAATTTTTTTTTTTTTTTTCAGAATGACCCACCCACAGTGTTGAAGTGCCAGAAAATGATTGCTGAGATGCTGGAAGAGTTGTCTCTCAGCTCAATGAACCCTACATTACAAACACTTATGGAAACCCAGGTACTTTGCTGCAACTTTTTATAGCACAAATATATCCATAATATCCTTCAATAGGAAATAATTTTATCTTTAAGGCCCCACTTGAGTAGTTAAGACCATCCATCTGTCAATTCATCCAGCTCTGGATACATGATAGCAGGTGCATGCTGGCCAGTCTGATGTTTGGAAGGGTCCACATGCATAAGTAGCAGTTGCTTGAGTAGTCAGTGGGTTTCCGACAAATTATTTGGATAGCAAACTTCATGGCTTTCTTTTACCCCTATGTACCATCCTTCAAAAATACATTTATGTCACCCATGCCTAATGTGTAAGATATTCTTGCAACAGTTTTCATGTGTGATATTTTTTTACAATAACATTGGAAATTTGTGAAACATTTTAAAATTAAAAACTTTTACAATTTAAAAAATATTAACAAATTTTATAATATAAAATTCCGAGCAACGATTGTCCATCTTACATTCCAGTTTTTTTGTAGTGCTCACAGGTGAAATGAGGTGCTCAGGGTTTGTCATGATCCATGACAGGCATGCCAAAATGTGCCTTGCAAGCCTCACACATCTTAGATGCTTTGACAGAGTACTTTTTTGCGTTTGTCTTGATAAATGTATCCACTGGAACTAAACTGACCTTGTGGGCTTAAGGCCCCTGTATTTATACTATTTATATTATTGGAAAATTCTAGAAGTTACTCAAGGTTTACTCAGCTCTGAATCTCTCACAAATATTCTGGAAAATAGGTAAATTTCAAAATATCACTGTCCAGATCACAAAAGCAAAGTTTGATGGGAATAATAGCCATTTTGAGCATGTACTTCATTTGGTAATACATATGCATGATGTGAAAGATAGTCTTGTTATTTTTGTTGCCATAGTGGTTCTACCAACTAGAGATTTACACACAATTATATTGTGTTGGGAATCTCTGATGTTCCATGTGAGCATTAATATGTTGATTGCTTCTGAATGATCCTTTTCTTTGTACAAATATTATTCTGTGCTGAGAACTCCATTTTACTGCCTGCTGTCTGAAGTGCATGTGCATAACAAGCCTGAACAAGTTACTTTATGCAATTTTCAGCATCTCACCAGTATGGCCCTATGGCCATGGGTATTCTTTTTAATATCTCTATTCCAAATTGAATAGTTATCAATAACATGAACTCTGACAAAGATTCACCTTCATGGATCAGTGCTCTGGTGCCTCTTATGCAATTCATTGGAATTTTGATATAAGCCAGATCTCTACATAACAAGAAGTACTAGTATTTATTACCCCTACCTTTTTAATCTGTAGCATACTATTTGGTTCCTATACCTATCAATGGAGTATTTGTGTGACTCACACTTGGGTGGTTTTTTCCCCTACTTTCACTCATGTTGGTAACACTGCTTACATACTAATACTGACTGAAGTCTCCTTGGTTGATTTCAGCTTAAAAATAAATTGATCAAAGCATAATATACCACCATTTTAAATACAAAATCTGACTTGATGAGTAAAACACACAGACATAAGTTGCTCCATGTCATATAGACACTTATGCTTTGTAAGAAGAGACAAACTGTTTGGTAACTTGGATTGTAGTTTTGTTACCCCCTTAACAAGTGCTGAACAGATAATATGAACTTCTGGGAGAGTGTCATTTGTATGGTGAAGTTGTATGCATTTGCAGTGGAGAGAATGTTGGTACTGTGGCTTAAATTTATTTGGATATTGTACTTGTGGAAATTGTAAATCATCTATGTATACAGCTAACTCAAATGACCTCTCCCATGTGCTCAAAAAATCAGCCTGAATTAGTCGCAAGTACAATGTCTTGAGCAGTTATTGAAATAGGGAAAATGAATTTTGCCAGATTAGACATTACAAGTTTCAGAAAGTGCAATGAATGAATTACAAAATATATAAAATCTAAAAGGGAAAAAGTTCTTTTCTTTTGTTCTACAATTTAACTCTGAAGTTCAGGAAGTGAAAATGATTATGCAGCTCTAGCAGATTTTTTTTAAAGGTGCACATTTGAAGTAAGGCCAAGCTATGTACTCAATAATCCAAATTACACCCATCTGTCATAACAAAATAAAGGGAATTAAAATTCTCCTAACAATACCTAAGATATGCAAGGTCTTTTTTAAGTAGCCAGTATAACCAGTAAAGAAATTCCTGAAAAGTCTTTTTCTTTAAAGCTCTTACCATATGCAAAATATGAAACTGTAGAGTGCCATCTTAACTAAAGAATTATTTTTGCAGCCGTATCTTGTTGAGGCAACAACACCATTACTAATAAATTATGTGATCTTACAAAACTTGGCTGAGTTTCTTACCTCTCAAGAGATTGTATTTGTTCCCAGTTTCAATCATAAATATTCTCAAGTAAAAAAAATTAGTCTTAGTTTTCTGATTCAAAATTATGTTATTTGATGACTAAATCTCCAATTAAAATGTTTGTTTTTGTCTTCATGAACATTCTAAATCTTAAATTTTATGCATTTAACTCTGATATCATAACAGAGTTCAATTTTATGGTTTTACACAGCTTTTCCATGACCTGCAAAGAATAATAACATACTGACTTTATTTGTTACAGGCAGTTTGATACATTATGCTTATAACCCTATTTTTGATTGCCTTAATTTTATTTGGAAAATATGATTTGAAAATATCTAGGTGATTTGGAGATGATTTCCATTGAATACAGTTCAAATTTGTTCCATAAATTCGTACCAGAAAAAAAAATATCTTCAACTAGAATTTTTTGGATACCATATTTAAAAAAATAAAGTAAAAGTATGCTCTCTCTCTCTCTCTCTCTCTCTCTCTCTCTCTCTCTCTCTCTCTCTCTCTCTCTCTCTCTCTCTCTCTCTCTCTCTCTCTCTCTCTCTCTCCCCCTCCTTCCCTCCCTCCCTCTCCCACCCACCCCTGCTCTTATCTAACAATTGTGTGCCTCTTTTATTGTTTGGTCTATAGGTCATCCCAGGTATTCAGAATGAGGATGCAGATGTACGTAACATGGCTATGAGGTCACTGGGAATCTGCTGTCAGCTTGACAAGGATTTGATTGGCACCTACTTGCCACTTTTTATGCAGGTAATTTTGTCTTTGTTATACCAACATACAACAGTTGACACCATGGTATTACTTCAACAAATTTATTATTTTTGTTGTTAGCAGTGCCATATGTTAGTATAAAGTTTTGGCTTAATTTCTATAAAATTTGATGTGCACATTCATCTTGAGGATTGTTTATTTAAAGCTAGCAGAAGCATAGTTATAAGGGCTCTGGCAACAGGCCAGATAATGTGGAATTCTTATTTCAGAAGAAAAACCATTATGAGGTTTTTATGTCTGTTCATCCATCCCAAGAAGAATGTTAGAAAGATTGTGAAAACAAATCAATCAGTGGATGAATTAAATTTAGTTAACATATTTATATGTATATGTTGATAATTTGATTAGATTTTCAAGCCAGTACAGCAATTATTATGCCTCCTGCTTGTGCAGTTTTGCTACCAAATCCTGTTACATGCACCTGAAGATTTTTCATCAGGATTGTGTAAAACAAATAAAATTTTGCATTTTATTTGTATCCATTGGCCTAATTATCTTTTTCAGTCCATAACAAAAATTTATTGATTTTATACATATTCTTGGACTTGGACTTTTATATGACATACCTTGTCAGCATGATTAAGCAAAGATTACATGAGGTAGACAATTCAGTTTGGTAAACTTATTTATGTATACATTACTGACCAGATCGGATTTTTTATGCCATTAGAGCAATTTTAATTTGTGGTTTTTTTAAACAATTTTTTAAAGACTTTTTTGACAATTATGTAAAAGCCATGTGAGGTAGACAAATCAAATTTAATGGACTTAATTGTGTTGTATATGGATGGTTTGATTAGATTTTCTTACCATTATGTTAGGTAAATTTTTTGGACTTAGGCTTATTTGACTAAAACTTTGTTTTTGTGTGATTTAATTTCAATACACTTTTCATCATACAGCAAAACTAACTGTAAAGAAGTTGTTTGCTATTCCATTTGCATAAAAAATTGATATAATAGTCTTTGCTTAGGATTTACATTTAACTTTGGCTGTTTTGAGGAAGAAGATATTTACACAAATGGCTATTAGAGCATTTTTTAAAATTAATTTACATTATTGTGAACTTATTTAAAAATTTTATTTTACTATTGCACCATTAAATGAACCAAAGAATGTCAGTGTGACATGCATTTTATGCTTTACTAACATGGATTAAGAATTCCTGCTTATAATAATCTACATGGGTCCAACTAGACCTATGTACATCCTTTCCAACAGTTAGAAATGAGAATAAATGTTTATTCAGTTGTTAATTTTCCAAAATAATACCTATGGTTGGTATATTATAAAATAAACACAAACATGGAGATGTTGGTTTTGATTATTTTACTTGCTGGTGTTGTTTATTTTAAAATTTATCAAAAAGCCTGGACAACACCATGGTTTATGTATTAGCAATAGAACTACATATTTAAAAACAACAATGAAAAAAATTAGTGGAGAAACAGATGAAAAATGGATTACATGCACCATTTGTTGAAAATTATCTAAAAGACAATATTGTGCCTTAGGGATTATGTTTAAAATTAAAGATTCATATTGGGAATGAATCTGTTGACTCCCTATTTAAAAAAGTATCATTGGAAATGTGTGACTTAAAGAAGAACATTAAAGGAGAGTGATCAAAATAGGCAAAGAATAAAAAGTACATAGAAATGAACTAAAAGCTTTGATAGAAGGCAATACTGGCATTTTTGATGAAGAACTTTTAAAAAAACAGGAATCTAAAAAAGACAAAATAATTGCAAAGTCAACATAAAAAGAGAAAACCAACTTAACGAAACAAGAAAAATCATCATTGAAAATTACTGGTAAGAAATTAAAAAGATATAATCAACAACCTGATGAATCGGCAAAGGAAACTAATTTCATCAATTTCAAAAATAAACGTGCAAGAACTAAGAATCGTACACAAAATAAACAACAACCAAGAATTAAATGAAACAAGCATCACCATCAGGAATAACCTATCAACCAAACCACACAGAACAAAATAATAAACCCATTTAAAATAATTAGATGAATGATCAACCGAAAAACTTAATAGCCCCAGGCACACAAAAGGCTACCTATGCAGATGCAGTCAAAAATGGGGCAAAGAAAATTACAAAGGAATCCAACACAACTGTATAAAAAGCATTGAAAAGACTAATGGAAACCCTAAAGGATGTGTTATAAACAACACAAACAGAAGAAAGAATAGAAGATTTATCAGAATACAGAATAAAAATATGGAGGAAAGAAAAGACAAAAGAGGAAAAGAGACTAGTAAACCTTTCTAAGCAAATTCTAACCAATAGTGATTACATTCTTCTAGGTAATGGGTTATCGTACTTTCCAAGAACTAAAGTGTACAACAATATTAAATTATTAGAATCAGGGTTCCTGCAGGTCATGGAATCCTGGAAAAGTTTTGGAATTTAAAAAATAAATTTCAAGGGCCTTGAAAAGTTATGGAATTTGTCAAAACCTTGCAAGGTTTTGGAAAAGTCATGTAATTTGTGACAATGGAGTTAAAGAAATTGATTACTTCAAATTTTATAGAGCACTGAGAACCGATTAAATAAAATGATAAAACTACAATTGATAAATGGTTTCAATTCATATAATAAGAGTAACTTCCCCTAATGGAAGTATCACATGATTTCCGGTGTAGTTCACTAAATAAAAAAAAGCAACTGGAAAGTAATGTGTTTTGTTAATATTGTAAATAGGAACACATACAAAGACTAAATAGAATTGTTTCCTTTTTTCTTTTGAATACAAATTACATTGATCATTGGATTATGACATTAATTACTACATAAAGTCAAAGTGTGCTAGCCCATGTAAATTTAAAATGTACATATTAAATATATTTGTTGTTAACTTATTTCATATTTTAGATTGAAAGATGTCATTCTTTATGTTCATTTACTTGACAATGCAAGATAGTGCGGTCCTTGAGTTTTATGAAATGGCCCTGGAAATGGTTTGGAAAAGTCATGAAATTTGTTTTTGTTAAGTCTGCAGGAACCCTGCAGAATCAGTTCTTAAATACACAGGATCATTAAATATACGAGAATTTTTCTCACATTCGTGCACAAATTCACAAAATGAAAGTGGCTTTCATCTACATAAGCCTTTTTTCAATAAAAAAAGAATCATCATTCACATCTTCTGGTGGACGAGATATTTATCTAGATTTTTATATTCAAGCAACTAAACAAGAAATTTTAAATAACAATCCTAAACGAAAATATTTTACAAACATATCTAAATAAGAATTAAATTTATTGTGTGTACTTAAGCACAAGACGAAAGTGTTATTATTAAAAAAGTCTAGCAACATAGTAATAATGAATAAGGAGGAAAATTTTAAAGATAAAGAAAGACAAAATGATGAAATATATTAAGCAAAACTTTTCTATGATCCTTCTGAAAAAACTAAAGCAAAAAGAAGCAAATGTATTAATGTAATTTCTATACAGAATTGTTCTATATATAATGAACTAGATAGTTTCCCAAAAAAAATACACATTACTCACTTTTATATTACATAAAACGTTTGATTAGTCACTACCTTTAGCATATCCAGATAGACCCATTATTTCTTCATGTAGCTCAATTACAAATAACATATCGCAATATATTGATCATATTTTACATCCACTGATGAAATCATAACTTTCATATGTTAAGGATACTTTTGATTTCATTACCAAATTAAAATCTTTACCAAAACTAACTGAAAATTCAAAAGAACATATTTGTAACTTTTTAGAAATTGTGCTTGAAAATGACTTTTTGATTTGGTAATACAAACTATCTCTAAAACTTGGGAACAGCAATGGGTAGTCCTATGGCACATTTATTATGCATCTTTGTTTATGGAGAAATTAGAAAATGACTTTCTAGATAAAAGACTTAAAATCAGATGTATGGTTAAGATTTTTAGACAACATTTTTATGATTTGGAATTATCTATTAGAATGCCTCTATGATTTTATAAACTGTTTAAACAAATTACATCCTACAATAAAATTTAAATTCAATGTATCTAAAACTTTTTATTTTTGGACATAGAGGTCATGAAAAATGAAAATATGACATCGCCACAATGGTTCATGTAAAAAAACATGAAAATTCATCAATATGTTAAATATTCTTCATTCCATCTTAAACCATGTAAAAACATGATACCATACAGTCAAGCAGAAAGATGTAGAATAATTATTTCAGATGACACTCTTTTTAAAACTTCCTTGACAGAGTTAGGTCAGCATTTTTTAGAAAGAAATTTCCCTTATTGACATCATTAATGCTGCTTTCTAAAAAGTATCTTCTCTTACACAACTTAAATTGTTACAATTTAAAATCAAAAATAGAAATGAAGACATTATTCCTTTTGTTATTGAATATAATCCAAGTTTGCATATAATATAGGTTAAATTATCAATAAATATTGGGATTTATTAAAACTGTAAAGTGTTAAATCGCTAAACAAAAGCAAACCCACACTTGCTTATTAAAGGCCTAAAAATCTTTGAAGATTGCCTAATTGATTCTAAATTAGAAAAAAACATTATTTAAAAAGGGATAATCAACTAAATGTAATAGTCCTAGATGTTCACACAGTTCTTTTATTAATGAAAATACTTCTTTCAATATTAATAATATGAAAGAAACTTTTAACATGAGTTGTGACACTAATTGTGCAGCATCAAATGTCATTTATTTGATCACATACAAAAAGTAAAGCATCCAATATATTAGACAAACCAGTCAGCAAATGTATGAACTAACATAGCTATAAAATATTATATTGATCATTCATTTTCTTCTCATGTTCCTGCACACTTTAACAAGAGTTCCCATACTTGGCAAGATTTCTCCTTTCAACCCTTTGTTATAGTTGATTCTGAGATAGAACGTCTGTTAAAGGAACTTATTGGATTCACTGTCTTAATATGGTATATCCAAAAGGTCTAAATAGGGCTGTCAAAAATCACAAAAAACCAACCCAGGTACCCATTGCAAATTTTAACGGGTACCCATTAGCATATGAATGACATGTAAAACTGTAGACCAACTAATTGTTATCTCCATTTCTTTAATATTTTTTTTTATGGCGATAGAGGCTAACCGTGTACTACTTGGTCTGATTTGTCCACACCAACATACCTGTGAATTGTCTGACCGCACGCTGTTAATTAATAAATTTATTTAGAATGACCTTTGCACACATGTGGTAGGTATAATCCAACTTTTAATGATCACTGTGATCAGCCGAATTAAAAGCTTTAGAACACTCGCATTTTTTAAAGTATAAGTCATTGTTAGAACAGACCACGTTTATTCATCTGCTTTTGACCACAGATTTGAATTACCCATGCATGCGTGCCCCAGTTATACCACATGACCACGCAGTCACATAAGTGTTATTATTTTGGAATTATAATTCTTAAAATAGTTATGGTAAAAACGTAGTATCGAAAATAAAAATATCGGTATATATATGATGGCTAACTTTCGAAATTCGCAGAGCTAGTCGACTAGAAAAACAACGAGCAAAGATTACTTTGAGGCATTACGAAGATTTCAAAGTGTCTAGGTGAAGATTGTGGGATTTCTTTGACATGTTTGTTCGGAAATCAACGGTATCCCTTTGGATTTCATTAAAAGAGCACGCACTGTACCGATCATTTAGCACCCACATAAAAATAGTTATCGTCTACAAAGAGGTTTATTACCTATAAAACAAATGTTTTAACCTTGGTATATAATGCCTCGGAGATAACAGTTTGTCCAGTTGCACAACGCCAATGAATTTTATTAATCCAAACAGACTGTCTGACGTATTGTTTATTTATATTAAGCAGAGATCTGGTTTCTAATTATAGCCGTAGCTGTCACTTCTGTTTGAAGTGGGAGTGTGGCAATTTTTTTTTTATGGGTACCCGCATTTACCGTTTACGTTTAAATACCCTGGTTTTTTTATACAGTCGGATAACCGGGTACCTGATGACAGCCCTAGGTCTAAATTCCAAAACTCTATGCAACATTTTTTAATTAAAGAAATTTGTTTATAATTATTTACCCTGTTTACAATTAGTTAATAATATTTCTTTTTAATATTATAATTTACTTTATTTAATTAGTGGCAGTAGTATTAATATGTTTAATAATTCTTTATAAATGAAAGACCATCTCAATATTAAGTCTGAATATATTATGATTAATTATATATAAATACTTTTGCACACCATAATGTTATCATATCTGTTTATTATAAAATTTGAATTCTGATAAACTATTGAGCATTCATTTTGTTTTTAAATTTAATTATTTTTTGTTTTTTTAATGTTTATACATAAACAAATATATAAATAAAACTGTTTATCTCAAATTATCAATAAAAGTTAATGTTTGGGTATACTGTGATGTGTTATTTTCAACAGGTAAACATTCGTTTTGTACATGTGAATGAGTAGAGGAATTAGTGTACTGCAAGCTTTTCAACTGAGGTATGACTTTCATATAGTAAAATCTGGCATGTGGGACCCTGTAAAAATATCTTGAACCAGTTACTGGGTAAAGCCTAATTTTTTCTGGAGAAATTACAGCCATACTAAAAGCTTTGAAGTATATTCAACCTCTCCAAAAACAAATTTCATCTTTTTGTGTTCCCTTTCAATGTTGAAACATTGCAGACCCTTAAATCTGACATTACATTATGTTATGGGTTTCATGCTATTTTTCAGTATATGATAGGCTGTACAGGTCAGCCAATATATTTGGTGGTGGAAAATAAATCCTGGGAAAACACATGGAAGAACCACTGATCCAAAGAAGCTACTGGCAGGCTTTCTCACATATGTTGGTTGAGCTTGAGAATCAAGCCCACATGGACAGATGTGAGACATCATTGGCCTGTAAAGGCTAATGCCTTAGACAAATCAGCCATCTGGGGCACCAACAGTCCTTTTTGTATCCCAAATATTATTGAAACATAATGTGCTTATTAAAATCTGGCAAAAGTATTGTGTACTGCTGGGAGCCTAGTCATATTGTTATAAAAAGGTTAATGAAAGGGCAAATAAACCAGCTAATGCTTTATGCATTCAGTTGTTTTCCCCAATGGGTGAATGTCTGCTTGAGTAACTGGGTGGTTTAACAGTATGCCAGTACAATACTGGCTGAAACTAAAATGATAGCAGTCTAAACCTTGTACAGACATTTCTTTTCTTTTATTTTCTCACCAGCAGAATCAGTTGGATAAAGATATCACTTTCCAACAGCAGTTGTGGTTGGGGTAGTAACATTGTCTTAATTCAGATTTTGTGAGTTTTAAAAGTCATGTGCATTGAAGGTATTATATTAGATAATTTTCAGAGAAGGCAGTGATATTTCAGAAACTTTTGATATTTATTGTCTGAATGGGTATACTCTTGTTACTGCCAGGCATCTAAGATTGATGTCCAAGGAGTGCGGATCACAGCACTCCAGGTTCTCTTTGACCTGCTTCACTCATTTGGATTGGACATCATCCAGGATCAGGAGGAGAACCAGTCTGAGGAAACACTAAACCAATCTAGTGTCAACACAACCAGTGTATTAGAGGACGAAAATCAGTTAAAGAAAGATGATGATCGTTCTGCATTGGCCAGTAAACTTGTCGCTATCATATGCTCATTTTTAGATAGTGAGGTATGTGCACATTTCTTATTCCTGTGTAATTGCTCAAAAAAATTGTTTTTGTTAAGTTTCTTTTACATATAGGTAAGGGGTTTTGTGAAGTTGGCGAGCCAGCCTTTGTGATAGCTCAACATAGTGATAACTCTTGGCATCCATGTGTCTCTCCATATGTTTGTCAATATTTTAGATAAATATCTATATAAACACCCACACCCCATCTTCATTATTGAGCTCAAGGGTGCAGTTAGGGCCAGCTTATTTCATATTGTTACTTATAGTTTTGCTTATGTACTTTTGTCTGTTCATCTATCAATCCATTCATCCATCTACATTCTGAAGCAAAACTTCATTATATAATATATCTCTGTAAAGTATGTACCCATATTATACTTGTGGTCTAGATGTACCATTTGATATTCATCATTTTTCAGTTTTATAGAGCCTGCAGTGGACCTCAAGAAAACCCTAAAATTTTATTTTGTCTTTAGAAACCTTATAAAAGCATGAAAAAACCTAAAGAAAATCGAAATAAAATAAACCATTTTTTAAAAAATGATGAATATATATTCCAACTGCCCAAAAAGTGCTTATTGCACATGGTTTTTAATAGGCTAGCATAGCAGTAGAAAAAGCATGCAAGTTATGCAAATTAAAGACATCCAGTCAAGTTTTTGTAACATTCCTTTGTTTGACACATAACAGCACAACCTTGACAACATATTTTTGAAAAAGCCATGGTTTTATTCTTTTTTAAGATATTTATAAAATTTTAACATGTTCTTTTTCTTTTCTTTTCTTTGAAATTGTGTTTTAAATTAAATGAATCAGGCATGTAATCCAAACCAGAAAATGCATTGCCAGCATGGCAGAGGTAGTACATAAAGTTAGTCATGTCATTCTTAAGGCTCAAAAATATGTTACATTAAAAACGAAAATTGGCACACATTATAACAATTTCTTAACTTTTCAATCGCCATATAGATAATACAAATAGGTCTGATTACCAGCTATAGAGGTAGAGGCCTCTGGGCTGCTACTTTGGTGTTCATGCCATCCTATAGACTAATAAACATGGATTAACCAACCCCGTTCATATTTTTGAGTGTTAAGTATTATATCTATGAATTTACTACTCAGTTTTCAGGTATAAGAAAAGTGCAATGGAGACAGTTAACAGGAATATGTATTTACATTCTCGGATTTGCCTGGATTGTTTTTATTTTGAAGCATATCAACAGGAGATGAATTCAAATTTATAATCTGGGACTATTTACTCCTAAATTACCTTAGCTAGGACAAACATGGGAGATACATATTTTCACTGTCTTTTGAATTCACTTGACGAAATGTGTAATATAACAACATTTATTTGGTTTATGGTACTATAAAAATGTTTTATATTTTAACATGTTTTGCTCATTCCCCTTTGTTGAAGAGAAAACTGCTACCTTTAAATGTTGGAAATTTTGACTACATGCTATATTTGTTTCAACTTTTGATTTAATAGGTGCTGGCATAGTATCTTAGGGTTTTTAAGGGTGTAATCCTTAAAATTGTATAAATGCATATTTCAAAATACCTTATGCAGAGCAGTATCAAACATTCCAACCAGAGTATGCATTCAGACATTTGAACTGGAGTATGCACAATTGTTGGAGAGGGATGCTATTTCTGCATGATGCAGATAGAAAGTGTGTAAGGAATAATGCAGAAGAAAAGAATACTCTTGAAAAGCTGCTGGATGAGAAGTTTCAGGAACTCAAAAATCCATACACAGAAAAGGTATAGGTCCAAGGACAGAATATTATGTATAGTATAAAGTATATTGTGTATTATTAATAGTGTATAAAACTGTAGGTCTCAAGATGACACTGGCTAAATGTTAAATGGATTATTTGCCAGGCAGTGTGCTGGAGGACATTTTAGTGGAAATTTCTTAGCACTTGCAGTTATTTTATTTTTTTAATTATTTAATAATGTTTACATTTTTAATTTTATTTAGAAAACACTCAAAAGCTTATTTATCAAATTTTTAATGTAACTTTTTTGCATCTTGAACCAACACAAAAATTTTAAATCTTAAAACAATCTACTTTTTTAAAAAGTACCTCAAATTTTAAATTTTTATTTCACTTTTGGCCCTGGTTTCAATATTTTTAATGTTTTGTTTATTGTTCATCCACTCAGTGATCATTTACACTTTTAATTCTGGAGTAAAACTCATTATGCCTATTACTGCCTTGTATGCATTATAAATGCGGCTTCAGTTTTGTGAGTTTCGTGCCATTTTTCAGCACATTGATTGTGGCTATACATGGTGACCAGTATGTTTGGTTGAAGAAGAACCACCAATCCATGGTATGCTACTGGCAAGCTTTCTCACATACCCACACTTGTTGACTCAAACCTACATGGAGAGTGAGTGATCTGTAATGGCAAGCAATTCAGATCACTTGTATATAAAATCTTCAACATATTTTTCTGACTTCGGATAGACGATTTGGTACTGTTGGAGAAAATATGACTTCATCTTATTTTGGGGGTTTTTTTTAATGAAATGCCCAAGACATCTTTGGTCATTGAAATAATGTGCAAATTTTTACTTGATACATACAAATTTAAATTTTATGAATCCACTCTTCATTTGTTCAAAAACTGAGTCCTTCCATGCAAGTGTACAAAATACATTTTTTAATACATATCCATTAATTTTACATTCTTGATTGTGCATTCGATGCATCTCTTCAATCTGTATTTCCATATCACCTAGACTGAAACTTCTTTGGTGTCTGTGATATTTTTATATGCAAGTGAATCAAACTTTTATAAATTTCATTCATCCTGTAAAGCTAAAAATATTTCAGAAGTGTAAAAGAGGAGCATTTTATAAATACAAAATTGCATGCATATTAATGAATGGAAAGTATTAATGTAATGATTTGTGAATACATATTGGCCTAATGGCCTCAGTATATCCCTACACAATATCTGACTAGTTCTTTCCAGCAACTCAGAATTATACATCATTGCTTATGTAGGTTTATATACATATATTGGTCAAAAGCTTTAAAAACTTTATTTGCTTGGAAGCTGCTGACAATACATGATGTTAGAATTGATTATGGAAAGTGACTAAATATGAATGATTTGAAGATTCTGTGTATGCAGTAATTTAAAGCCATGTCATGGTACTCAATAATTGTTGTTTTACTTTTATATATGTGGGTATAGAAACAATTATACATGTAGTATGATATATTCACAACAGCTCTATGCAGTGTCTGACTGAAAAGAGACTAAAATGACTTTGCTTAGGGTTGTTATTGGCTAAGTCTGTCTATTCATATGATTCTCTAATAAAATTAAATTTTCTTGCTCAGATGACCAAGATGTATGATAATCATGTTGTTATATGTCCATCCATCGTTTCAGCATGTCAGCTTTACTGGGAATTGTTGGATTTTACTTGAGTTATAGCCTATCCCATTAATTTCAGCTTTTATAGATTCACATTCACAAGAATTTTTTTTTCATTTCTTGGTATGCAGCTTATTATTGATGAGGCTTTGAATGAATTCATTTTCTAGAGATCCATAACAGCACTATCAGTTATTTATGAGGCCTTTGATGAATTCTGTGTTCAATGTTCCACATCATCATTGCCTGTCATTAGTGATGAGGCCTTTAATGAATTTTGTGTTCAATGTTCCATGACATCATTGCCAATCAGTATTGATGAAGCTTTTAATGAATTTTGTGTTCAATGTTCCATGACATCATTGCCCATCAGTATTGATAAGGCCTTTAATAAATTTTGTGTTCAATGGTCCATGACATCATTGCCCATCAGTATTGATGAGGCCTTTAATGAATTTTGTGTTCAATGTTCCATGACATCATTGCCTGTCCTTTTAACTTTGATAACTGCATCATAACCTTTCCATGATGTGTTCAGATCATGTGTGAACCTTATGTTAAAAGAATTTGACCTCCAGTGTTCTAAGACATTTAATATTGGTCTTACACTTAATCTGATTGACCTCATAACTTTTGTGTCTGCAGGATAGCTTGACCAGGATGTGTTCCATTTTAGCATATCTTGGTGTATAAGCTACTTTATGGATAGTTTAGCAGAGTAAGAGACAGGCAGTTGGCTGATTATGATTACACATTTACATGTACATATGGAGTGAACTTATGTGTGCAAAAATACACTGTCAAGTTGACTCCAAACATATGTACAGAGGTTACATGACATTTATTCCATTTGATTCTGTACATACATATGCATATTTTTCTTTAGAAATGTATTGCTGATCATCTGTAGTGGCTTTATTATATACCGAATTAAAACACTGACTGGTTTGACTTTCTGTCAGTTTAGTTTCCAGTATTTCACATTTGCAAGAGTGATGACAACTGAGTGACTCTCCTTATTTTTTTTTTATTATTTGAAGCAATACTTCAGTAACGAATATTGGATTTGAAGCTTATTTATTACATACCTTGATATTGCAGTTGGAACATCTTTGACCTTCTTGTCCATCAGGTAACAAAAGAAAAACATCAGATATATTTTGCTTCGGTTGAGAACTGTTTGGAACTGCTTTTAGTCACAATTCTGATGTGAAAGCAGAAAAGGTCACAGTTGGAGCTTTGTTGTCTTTTTCTGTGACAAGACTGCTTCTTTCACTAGAGCTGAAATGTCTGATCCAGTAAATTATGTGTATTCATGCAACTACGTCTGTTGTTATTTCTCAGCTTGGGAGATCTGCCAACCCTTATGATTTTGCAGTATTTCTTACAAAAATATACCTTCAAGTATGGACTTTCATCATAAAATTAAAAACTAGAAATAACAGGCTGCTGTCAGATGCTAATGTTTGTTGAAAAGAAGCTGTGAAAAACATTTGACTTTTATTGCTCGTAATTATTACTTTTTATTTATGTTCATGTGCTACTGTGATAACGGTTTTGACATAATATGTGTGTTTGTTAATTTTTAATTTCCTATCAATTTCAAAAACAATACATAGCAGACAGATCAAAATGGGACATTTTTGATATACATTAACCCATTCTAACCTGTTAGCCTATTTCAACTGCAGTGCCTGGTTCCTGAGAAGCAATTCTAAATACACTGGTAATACAGAGCATCACATAGCAGCAGCAGAAGAAATTGTGATGACCTTCATCATGTTTACTAAAAATGTTGTAACATTGTTATTTTTTTTTAAAGAATATAAAACTATTTATTTCTGAAAAGGTAATAAAATTTGCAACACCGTGATATATGTTTTGTTACAATTTACCAATGTTTAAGCTCACAACTGTATTTTGAAATATAGCTTGGAATAATATAAAAAAAACTTGCCATGAACTTCAGATAATATTTTCTTCATGAAGATGAATGACATGCTCCAAATGGTATGGGAATAAAATGAAGATAATTATATTTCTAGTATTTTGGTCCAACTTTGAAGATTCTAGCACTGTTAGTTCAAAAGTTATAATAGATTTACTAAAACTGCACATTACTTAGAACAATTTGTTGAGTTCATAATCTAGAACATGTACTTCAGCCTGCAGTTTCTCAAAAAAAAAAACACTTGTCCACAAATTAATCCTAGAAATCTTTCAATAAGATGAAGGTAATCATTAAAAGTTTTGTCCAAATTTTGAAGACCACATCATCACTAGGTCAGTATTCTTCTGAGTGTTGAACTCAATCAATTTAAATTGTGGAAGCAACCGAAGAGATAAATCACCCCAGACCTACTTGTCTTGAAATCCTTCAAAGTTAGCTTCATTGTCTGAATCGCTGTTGAAAAGTGGATGCAGCCATGTACCATCTCTTTCATCAACTTCATTTACATTAAACCATCAATTAGGTCAATATTATCTTCAGAATCATCAAAACCTTTGACTTTAACATCACTACCTTAGCTATCAATTAACCATTTTCACATCTGAGTTGTCCATCATTTTATCGATTGATTTTCAAATCAGATGTTTATTTTCCAACCACATTTTTTTCCATCAAATTTTTCTGCGCATGCATGCTTTAACCATTTCCTGTTGTTGGTGAAGAAGTACACAAGTATTTGTGATGTATAACATGTTTCTAGAGATGCTACATACACACCTTGTGAACTACGATTCTAGTTGCATTCTGGATACAATGGGAGCCTACGACAAGAGGCATATTCAGGATAAAATGGGGTATTGTGCCCACAGGTGTATTCTGGATAAAATGGGTTTATAAAAGCTAAAATATCCTTTTTATATCATTGCAAGTATATAAAACTATCGATTTTTAGTGCAAACTTGTGTATTCTGATTGCAGACTTGTAAAAATTGTCTTACTGGTTGGAAAAATGTTTAAAAAAATTTGTTTTATCATCCCATTGTTACGTGTGGTACACTTGTCTACCCAGTTATGTGATGATGACTGACTTGCCCTGTCAAAATGCTTTTAGTAAATTAACTAATAAGATATTCATTGTGGAGTCATTTTATGTTGTGTTTGAATAAAGAAAACTTTAAACTTTTTTGACAACAAACCATCCATTACTGTCTACTTTTGTTGCTATGTGTGTAAAATTTTGGGTTTTATTTACCAAAACCCCAAACAGTTGTACATAACATTCAGTTTGCACACAGCATACATGCTATCCTCTTGTCAAAAACCATCATGGAACAGATCAAAGGTTAATTACAGTTGATCAGGATGTTACATGTACCAGTTAGTTACATGGTATGTGACCAAAAAGAGTTCTTTAAACAAGTATCAAACAGACAAACATAAATTCTTTATCTTTAATAATCAATATGTGATGACTATTATAGGTGCTCTCAATATGGTCATTTGTGACAGATATCAAAAACAGCCTCACAAAATGTATGGATCAGATGTGTTATTCAAGCTGTTGTACATAATTGGCAGTAATGTTAATAAACATAACTGAAATTATATTCCAATTTTCCTGTTGACATGAAAGTAACATTAATATTGATATTTGGTCATTTTGCAGGAAAATCAAAACTTTTATTTCTGACCAACATGTGTGCAAATCATGTGACATTGACAATAAGTTAGTCATAATACTTGATTACTGTTTAGTGATTCTTCTGTATTGTTATTTAAGAGGACAACACTCACATGTATATAAATAAAATATAATAATTTCAGTTAATGATTGTATATAAATTGATTGCTTCGAATTAACATATATGTATCAGGCAATATTTGTGGAACAGAATGGCAGATATAGTTACATGATTTTTGTCTTTTCTCTAGGAGAAAACTAGATAATATAACATTACTTTGCATAAATCAGATTTTGAAAGAATGCATTTTGATTGAGTACTATCAAAAGACTTTATAGCAAAAGCAGCATCAGATCAACAATAAGGAGCAGAAAGTTTCCTTTGACATCACAGGCCCAACATACTAAATCATTAATAATACATTATACATATATATATTTCTGTTATTAGATTGTATCAGAAATACCAAATTTGGCAAGAAAATTGGCAAATTAAGGAGCAATGAAGAAGCTGAATAAAAAATAGTATCAGCATATGTGGTCTAACTGCTTCCAGCACCAAACCTGTCAGTGCCTGGCTCTCAAATATTTTATGAATTTTAAAAAGAGGGAATACAATTTCGTTTCTTAGATCTTGTTACAAAAGTTTTCTACCCTAATAAGTTTCAATACCAGTTTAATGGCAATTGAAACAATCATGTATCTTTTGTTGTTTTGTGCTAATTGTAAATGATCACCATTATCATAAAAATTTAAATGTTTCACATGAGAATATTTGTGAATTCCTAATGTGATGTTTGAAGTTTTTACTTGGTGGATTACAAGTACATGATAAATGGACATATTTTATATAATACATATTAACCAAGAAGATGCTGCTGATGCTATGTGGTTCTAATAGATTTATATTAATTATTATTCAAATAATAAAAGAAATCATCAGTTATATATCCATCCTGTTAAGTGAGTTAGAGGTTCATGTCAGCAAAGTTCTGACAATCAATAGCTGAAAAGAAAAACTGACATTTATATTCTGGGTTTTATTTTATAGAAGATGAGATACTAGCTCCATAATAAATTTGATGTGAAAAATAAGTATTTAAAATGTGGGGTGTTTCTACCACAGGATTGGCTAAAGAGCATATTGTTAGGCAAATATGATTGTTGTGGTAAAAGCCAGATAATTTGCTATGTGTTTGATTTTGATCTGGGTGTCATATTAGATTTGGTAGAGTTAATCAGGGAACCAGTTTACTGTACAGTTGTACCTCAGATGTTCCAGACTACACATATTTTTCTTCCAAAACATCTGCATGACCAGACTGTTAATTATAGAATTTCAGAAATATGGCATCCAGCATGCAATTGATATTGAAGACAAAAGGAAAAATAAGCCTCTTAACAATTGTTAAATACCAGTCGAGAAGAATTAAAAGATATATTCATTTTCATCTGAATAAGATCAGGAATGAATACAGTTATATTTTTATTGGACATATTGGTTGAGTATATTTCATGAGATATGTTTGCCATCATGTAAAACCAAACAATTTCCAAGTTGAGAAATAGTAACAAGCCACATGGGCTCAAGGGAACTGAAGTTTGTGCAATTGTACTAGAGGTTCATAAGGTCTACATGTCCTTTACAAATTTTTCAGTTGTGAATAATGGCTACTGTTTCTGCATCATTTACAAATACCAAACTTTCTAAATAAATTTTTTACAATAGCAGTATTTGATATTTTGGTACACCTTACAGAGAATTGGTCAAACTTACGGAAAAAATGAACTGCCTTACTAAAAGGGTCATGTTAGGATGGCAGGTCTGACTTCACCGAAATGGTAATTTATTATGCTGGCTTATATGATGAGACCTTGAATAAGTGGGATTTCTGGCATTCCATGGCCTTATTTTGGAGAGTTATGTTCTCCCATAATGCTAACTATGATCTCACTTTATGAGTTCCTTTTTTAATCCCTACTAAGCAGATTGTAGTGAGTTGGCCCTATGTGATGCACACATTTGCAGACTTGTATCTTTGATTTCAAGGTCAGGGGATATCATTTCACATATCTTCCAAATCTAGTGATAACAAAAAATATCAAAGGGACAAAGTAAACTGGTAGAAAATACTAGACACATGTATTGGTAAACAAAAAATGAGATAGTTGCTTTTGATTTTGCGAGCTTCATTGTCTGCACTTCACCACTACTTTTACCTAGATAATTAATGTAAAAATGTTGTATCAGGTGTTCAAGTTACCAATAAAAGCATGACATATTTGAATATCTGATTTACATCAAAAAAGCTGCACAATGAAATTTTCCATTCCAGATCTTGCTCCAGTTTAACCTTAGGCTTTGCCTATTATCTACCAGTGCTCTGTCTTCTCTTAATTTTTGTTTCCACAAGTAATTTGTTGCATAATTGATAAATTATATATCTTTGCAAGTTTGTTCCCTTAGATATAGTCCCTTTTGTATTAATTTAACCTTGATAATATGTTACATTATTTGCTGTTATTAGCTTCGCATAGAAACTAAGCAGATATTTAATCAAACCTTGACTATTTTTAATTGCCAAACCTTAACTATCTTAATTGCCAAATTTATTGTTTTAAATGATATGAATCACTGTCTAAAATTAGATCATTATTGGCAAATCTGGTTATCACTAGTAAAAACAAAGTTGCTTTAAATTAATGGATGTGCACACAAGAAATATTAGACATTTCAATTTTTTCACTAAAGTATATACATACTAATCATAAAGAAAAAGCTTGCCCAGGCAGTGCATAGGAATCATTTGCACTTGTTAAGATTTTGCACTAACAACTCCAATATTCCTAGTACCATGTGGCATGTTGCATAAGCAGACTCTGACAATATAGCAATTATTTGGTGTTTGTGGAGATCGAGATAGAGTTTGTGAGCCTAAAAGTGACATGCACATAGAGGGCTTATGAATTGTGATTCATGTCTGAAATAAGAATGTCATACAGCATATTGAAAAATATTAAATTTTAGAAACTCAACTTCATACATAATGAAATTTTTTAGAGTCTACTTATAAATAAAATCATGATAAGTTATTTTAGGATATAATCCATTGAGCTCATAGAAGTAGCATAGTATGGAGACAGAGTAAAAGCTATGCACATAGTGACCAACCTTGCATAGAACTTTACCATAATTACCTAATTTTCATTTAATTATTTTATAGAGTCCTGAGTTGAGAACAGTTGCAGCAGAGGGTTTGGCCAAATTGCTCCTGTCTGGCCGTTTGGTATCTGCCAAGATTCTGTCACACTTAATACTGCTATGGTACAACCCTCTCACAGAGGATGACTCTTACCTAAGAGACTGTCTGGGAACTTTCTTCCCAATCTATGCTTTTGCTGGAAGGTAGGATATTCAATGGTAGCTTTATTTGAAACCACCTTTGTGATGAGATAGTAATACATAGATACCACTTTGAAGTTAATAGTAGTGATGTCAGGATCTATTTTGTATAAAGATTTTATATTGAAATTATTTTTCTTTTTATTTTTCAAGTCAGAGACAGAAAGGGTATATCTTAAAACTGGTTGCAAGTGAGATTTATTAGCACAACCTTTTTTGAGAGCAAGATGTAGTGTTTTGCACGATCATGTTGACATGTAAATGTGTTTTCTTATTCATTGTTGAAGATCTTTGTTTAGGTGCATTTTAAATAATGAGTCAGGAAAGAACTGGAGTTGCACGTTTGTAGCTTCTGTATTTGAAAAGTGGTGCTGGGCAATTCCCCAGCATTAACAAACATGTTGGTGAATGTAATGTAATCATCTTGCCATTATTTGATATAGTTTATCATTTTTCAGGTGGTGACTTTGTATTTGTATATTGTTAAGGTTTTCACTAAAAGATTTTGTGTTAAAGTCATAACAAGGATGGAGATGTGTGTGGCAATGGTTACATTTATTATATGATAAAAGTTTTCTTTGGATTCATTGTTTTGCTGAGATTATCTTCTGTGTTTATTTGCATATTTGTTTTCAGTTCTGGTGTATGTTTCAGGGACAGCCAGGAGATAGTGGAGGAAGCTTTCATCCCAACACTGAAAAAACTACTGAATGCCCCAGCATCCAGCCCTCTGGCTGAAGTTGATGTTAACAATGTGGCAGAATTGTTGATTCAGCTGACAAATGTGAAACTGCTTGCTCAGAATCAGGAAAGAGTTGTGGTAAATTATTGATTATCCCTTTCCCTCATAGAGTGTATGGCTTTTTAGCCCTTCGATAAGCATGTAGCAAAGTTACACAGTGCAGTCAGCTACATATAGGCCTGTTAAGCAGTGAAGTGTATGTTACATTTAACAGCAATTTTAACCATTTTATGTTTTTGGTACACATATATTATGTCTGGAAAGATTTAAAAGTAAAAAAGGTCATTATAGCTGTATAATTAAGTTTTTTAACAAAAGAATTTTGTATGTATTTTAAAATCTTCAGAGCACTCATTCACTATCAAATCAGTGAAGCCATGTGATTAACGGCAGTGGAAAAATTCCATGCTCAAAATTTACAATTTCTTTGCATCTACATTACAAAATCAGTATAATTTGATATATTATAAAAACTAAGGGCTTTCTACCTCAGTCTCAGCTTTCATAGTTGTGAATTTACTGGTTCAAGTACTGAACGATATCAGAGACCGACATTTTGTTGAATGGAGAATACAACCCAGTTATGACCTACTTACTTTAAATAGCAGAATACAACCAGAGCATCTCACCAATGAATGTGGTATCTAACAGGGGGTTTTCCCCGAAGGTGGCGCTACGAAAACCCGCTCAAAATAGCTGCTGTTTATAGCGTTGCCAAAAGGCCTTAGCGTAACATCGGGTAAATTGCCAAAAGGCACATAGCATGACAGTGGGTAATTTGCCAAAAGGCGCTTTTATTAGGTAAAGGGTTATGCTCAGTAATTGTTGAATATCTTTAGAATATCATCAAAGCCAGGACAGGAGGCATTTTGATTTGCTGAACACAGTATTCTGATTCAGATTTAATCATATGGAATGTAAGATGTTGAATAGTCAGAACTGTCCATAGCAACCACTCATGGGGATTTGCCAACCTTACAATGTTGAAGTTAGTCTTACTGAAATGACCTTTAAATTACTAACTTATGGAAAAAAAGCAAAATTAATGAAAATACGACCATTGCTGTCAGACCTGGATACTGCTTGTCTGTATTTGATCCAGATCTAGGTGTCATTTAGATTCATTAAAGTCGATCTGCGGTCCAGTCATTCTGCTTATATGCTTAAAAAGTTCAAAAAGTTGATGAAAAATGGCTTTTATTGATTGGTTTGTGAAATTTGAGGGCAATGGGATTTCACTTAATTTGTTGTAACCATGCCAATGACATCACAGTAATAATCTCTATACAACTAGAGATGACATTTCTTTGAGTATTTGATTTCAGTAGAGCCTTAACAGAGTGGAACAATAAGAAAGAGTGACATATATAAGTGTTAGAGAGATATTTAACTGGCTATTTTTTCCACCTCCACTTCCTCATTAGAGATCATACACACATACACAAAACTTGGATTAAATCCTGAAATCCTGGCTGCATCTCTGCAAGGTTGATAACTTGACCATTTATTTGATTTTATTGGTTTCTGGTTATCTCATGGTATTTCTGTCACTTGAACATTATCTTACAGAGTGTCCAGTCAGCATGGTCAAAAAAGGCATACAACCATTGAGAGTTGCTGAAGGACTAGCATTGCTACAGATATGAAAGAACAAAATTCATACTATAAATAATTTAAAATGAAATAGAATATGCATGGTTTAACTGTCCCTGACTGGTTGATAATGAAAGTAAGATTTTAGTGAAAAGAATCTTTTGAGAGCTTGTCCTAATGTAAATGATAAAAGTCAGGAACATTGTTTTATTAACATAATTTCTGTCACTTTACAAACCTGAGTTTGGAAGACTCGCTACTGAAATTAGCAGCTGACTTTTTTGTTAGTATTGAAAGCACACATTTCAAATTTGTCAATCCAGAAAATGGTGCAGCTGTTATGGTTTTCTTTTCACAAAAGCTGTCTTCATAGATGTGTCTATACTGATACAAATGTGATCATGAGCACTAAAAATTTTAAGTTATTGAATTTTAATATCATGGTGTCTGCACAAGTTTACAATGGAAACTGAATTTGTACAGCAAGTCTTTAACTTTGAATTTTGTGCAGAAACTTGGAATCCAAGAAAAGAAAGAAAAGAATACATTCAAACTGTAGATGTTTTCTATCTTGGATTTATTCTCCCCATTGCATTTTACAATGATATGCATATTCACAAACAGTATAGTAAGAAAAGTAAGTGAAAAATTTAGATACATATCATAAACAAGACAAACAGTATGTGGGGGGGACAAGATCATAAGAACAATCTGAATGGAGAAGTATAATAACAATAGTAATGAGTAGAAGTGTGCATCTTTTTTATGTGTGCAACATTTTCTCAGCTGCAGTAAGAAATTAAATCAAAGGGAAAACAATAAATGGTATACAGTTAACTAAACCACATGAATTTAGATGCTTAAATTGATTTTAACCTTCTGGTTATATTTTCAGTCTCTTTCTGTCCATTATGGTGATTATGTCCACTGAATCAGTATGATTGGAAACAAAATCTGGCAAATGTAAAGATTGAAAAATCTTGTGGCAGATTATGATTATACACTATAATTCTGCCTGAGAGATGTGAATAATTTTGTTTCTTGGTTTGTTGATTCTGGTTGTGGTTCAGTTCAAATGCATCATTGAAAAACACTGATGCATGCTCATACTTTTGTTAAAAATATTTATTATAAATGCACATCTTCAGATATCGGTGAATATAGGTTGAATAAGTTATAAGTTCTGGTTGGAACAATGTACATTGCTAGTGAGCTAAAATGTAAACTTTTTGGCAGCCTGTGTCTTAGGATTGCTCAAGACTTCTCCATCTCATATGTTTACCATGAAAAATCCATTTGTACCAACTGATGACTTTTAGGTAACTGTCAGAAAGGCATAATTGACAATATTCAAAGGTCTACAGAAATTACTAGAGTCAAAGATTAAAAACTTGTACAGCTGTGGCAAAAATTATCTGTGAGATATGCAAGTGATCCATATAAGCAAGCACCTTAGTACTCTTGGGCCTCTGTGGATTTGATGTTTATCTCAACAGCCGATGTCATTTAGACACGAAATCTCATACCATTTTCAGATGAAGAGAACCTATATATGGTAGTCAATTTTATTGCTGATAAAAATCCAAGTACTTTTGAGACACCAAACACCACTTATGTAGAACCACTGACATTGCACAAGTAACTAGCAACATTCTCCTTTACACATTGGATGATTGGAGGCAAGTAATCACATGACAAGCATCTTATACCACTCTGCCTTGGAAGCCCCTCAGATCAGTATCACAAGACAAGCACTCGAAGTGGGAGATAGAACCTGTGACAGCTGGATTAAAAGTGCAGAATGTTACTGCTAGACCATCATTGATGATGCTGTTGACAATACAGTCAACTGCAATGATACTGATTTTATGAATACTCTTAGAAAAAACGATTTCTTGAATTTCATCCATTTTTTAAAATATAATTTATGATATAAAAATGTTTGACTTGCTATATTTTTTTAAAAAAAATATATTTGTCTTGCAACAAGACATAAAAATAAGAAGTCCATAACTGAAATATATGTTCTTAGTGGTTGTCCTTAAAGGGATGTCTGCAGATAATACCTTTTTTTCCTACACCCCTCTTCCCTTGTCCACTTTTGTTTTCATGTGTCTTACCCACCCACCCCCAGGCTGTGGACATCCCCATCTAGCAGGATTGATATGTGGGCCATGTAATCAACCTCAGACGCTTGGGGCTAGACCTATGTATTAATGCCAACCCATTCATATATATTCTGTGGCACAAATCATACAAATTTAGATTGACAAATAAGTTATATTTGGGTTTAACCCATAAAGGACATCAGCAAAACATACTGGAATACATGCAGTAGGCATAAAGCAGCTGTTCAACACAGAATATCAAAACAAAAAAATACTAGCGTCCGAAAGGTCATTTAAACCCCCTCCCCCTTGTCCACATTTGAATATTTCCTTCCCCTATCTTTGCAGACCTTCTTTATGGATGATTACTTACAAGAAATGATATAGTATAAAAGTAGGCAGAAATAATGCGACAGGCATTCAGAAGCATTAATGATTTTTTTTTCTGACAAATCATTTATTATAAGTTTACCAGAACATTTATTGAAAAAAATAATAAGGCAATCATAGCATCTGACCACTCATTTAAAGCAATACTAGATTTAACTATTATTCTCATCAAAAGCAGCATGTCTGAGAACAAAGAAAAATAGCAAAACATAGTGATCACTTTAGTAAACACACAGTTTAGTAAGGATACAAATTTATGATTTCTGTATTAGAAAAAAAATCTCTAATGTAAAATCTATATCCATGAACATTAAATTAGTAGTTAAGGGACTGATCAATGACATCTACAAATAATAAGCCACCAAGAAAATTTGTGATTTCACAGTATCAGAGACATACATGGCTGACAGACAAACAAACAAAAGGACAAAAAATTGATTATAATGTATGAATACAAATAAAAATATGCAGTAGATTTTATGATCTTTAAGATTCCATTAATTACTTCCGGCCAGCTGTCATTTAAATCGCTTCTGCCCCTAACCCAATATTAAAATCACTTCTACCACCCTCTAATCCATAGCCAGAAATTATGTAAAAATAAATATACATCTGTAGGAGGCAGTGGTTTTTTTTATTAAAACATATCTGACAGTAGATCATAATTTTTTTAAATTGTTTCTGTTGTGGGTTGGTTGATTTTGAAAGTCCCACCCACCCACCCCGGGGTGTATATAATTTAATGGAACAGCCTAAGATTAATGTATCTTGCTCACATGAAACCATTCCATAAATTAAATTATCATTGACTCTTTAAAAAACAAACTGATCCTAGTTTGTTTTGTGCACCCTGACAAAGCACTAAATTTATTACTAATTGACATCTAACAAGTGACTGAAACAGGAATGACTCTTTGTTCAGCTAACTTGTATAATTAGGCTTAGAAACATCTATTCACACTTAAAATATCAGAATTAAAGACTTGTTCAACTGAGATCAAAAGACAGTTGGCTTATGTGATAGACCTGTGATGAATTGGGGATAAAAAGAAGACTTCTATGGCTATTGTTAGAAAAGTCATTGCCTGCCTTTACAGACCAGTTTTTTTATTTTAAAATATGGAATGTTCCATGACCCAGATGAAAAGGGATGTAACTTCAGCAGTAGGTTTTAATTCAGAGGCAAATCAATGAAGTTTAAGTGACTGGAGTATAGATGGAATAATGTCTACACATGAGGGTCATGCTACCAGATTAAGTAGGCAACTAAGTTGCCTAACAAATGGAAACTTTGCCTTCTTCTGTTAGGAAAGCAAAAACTGCTTCACCCTGTGATTTGTTTTAGATGTACATTGAATGACTAGCTTTTGAGATGTTCCCTATCTTAACCAATTTTTTTCCAGTGTTGTAGCTCAAGGCAAAATGTAGGCTTTAAGCCATCAAATAATGTTTTGATTTCAGTTGCTTTGCCAAACAAACTTGCAGATTCACCGGCATTTGTTTTGATAGCTGATTGACCATCAACCCCTTCCTGAGTAAATTATAGCAGAGATGTGTTTTATATACCACTGGTTATATCAACTTATTACTGACTGAATTATGTGAGTTATCATTTGATTATAAAAATATACAAATTTGTGTTTCAAAACTTAAACAATAGTATGTAAATAGTAATTTGTGTACTGTGTGTCCATTATTTTCTTCATAAAATCATTTTGAAACCATGAGTGAACCTATCCGAGGGATAAATATTGGACATTGCCCTGTCTGGGAAACTCTGCTATATTATATTGTCTGCTTTCTGAAATATTTGGGCAAATGAATTAAGGAAAATATTTGATTCATAGAAAGTCTAAATATTATTTACTGAAGATTTAGTTAACCAATGCCTGACATTACTACACATACGTAGACAAATAATATATAAAAAAATAATTTGCAATCCTATCAAGGGACTGTTGTATTGAAGCTATAATTATATTAAGAAAACTCGTTTCTAATAATAGATGCACTCACATGTTGGCAGTTTCAATTCATTTGAAAACAAGGTTTTAGTTTTTTTAATATACCAACTGTAATACTAAATTGTGTTATCTATGAATAGTTAGGTAATGTTTCATTAGCAACAAAGAAATTGGAATGAACTACAAAGATTGAAGACACATGCATTTGCTGTCATGTACATATTAGTGTTTTTTGTTCACATAAGTTTACAATTTTTTTCAACTGCCATATTATATCGAACTTTCATAAAGTAAAATAAAATCTTGTTTGAGGGCAGTTGATTAAGCTTGTTTACAAACTTGCAGTTGCAATACTTTAATCTAGTTAATCCTCTCAGTTAAAATTTTGTACAATGTATAGTTTCTTCAATGCTCTTTTAGTCATATTACCAAAATACACCTCTCAAGAGCATACTTGCAGGGTTGATACACAGTAAGCCACGTCCATTTAATATAGACCATGTCCATGCCATGAATTGCTTATGAAGATAAAAAGGAATAGATAATAACGCCAGGTTGGTTTCTTTCATTTTATTATCAATTCAGCATTTTTTTGTATTTTTTTGTAACATGCAATTGGAGGGGATTCCTGTTAAACATGGACAAGAGATGCGAGAAATGGTCAAGGACATCTTAAAAATTATGTTACCAGTTTTTATGAACCGGGATATCTTGGGACCTGGTTATGTCAATGATTGTTTTACACCCCCAACATAATCAAGATAACCAGATTTGACTGTATATTGATTGTTTGAACTTGCACTGAAGTAAGTATATCCTTGGATTCATATCATATCACCACTGCACTGATCTTAATAAAATCTCCAAAATTCAGTAATGATGTTTCAGAAATAGTGTTCCTAAAATTTTTGCAATGCTGTAAAAACCAAGTTGTACTTTGCTTTGCTGTAAGTGACTTTAAACCCTATATGCACAGTTATGGCAATGGTACTGATGAGTAAAATGCAATTACAAATCAATGTACTGGTATAGCCCCTGGACAAGATTTCCTCAGAGCTTTAATGATGAACTGATCTGGATTGCTATTAGAAACAAAAGACAGAAAACAAATCCCCCAATTATAACCAGAGGAGATACAGAAACAGACAGCTTTTAAATATGTAAAAAATTATGATTTTGATAAGCCAAAACACAAAACTAAAATAAACAAGATGTTCTTAGCAATCAGAAATTTAGTGTTTATTATTATCATCCTTTCAGGAACATGTGACATTATGTGAATATATTCTGGTTGTGTGCTTTGTGCAATTAAATGTGCCATTATGTGACTATATGCTGGTTGTATGCTTTGTGCAATTAAATGTGACATTATGTGAATATATGCTGGTTGTATGCTTTGTGTAATTAAATGTGTCATTTTGTGAATATATGCTGGTTGTGTGCTTTGTGCAATTAAATGTGACATTATGTGAATATATGCTGGTTGTATGCTTTGTGCAATTAAATGTGTCATTATGTGAATATATGCAGGTTGTATGCTTTGTGCAATTAAATGTGTCATTATGTGAATATATGCAGGTTGTATGCTTTGTGCAATTAAATGTGCCATTATGTGAATATATGCTGGTTGTATGCTTTGTGCAATTAAATATGTCATGTGAATATATGCAGGTTGTATGCTTTGTGCAATTAAATGTGTCATTATGTGAATATATGCTGGTTGAGTGCTTTGTGCAATTAAATGTGCCATTATGTGAATATATGCTGGTTGTATGCTTTGTGCAATTAAATGTGCCATTATGTGAATATATGCTGGTTGTGTGCTTTGTGCAATTAAATGTGCCATTATGTGAATATATGCTGGTTGTATGCTTTGTGCAATTAAATGTGCCATTATGTGAATATATGCTGGTTGTGTGCTTTGTGCAATTAAATGTGTACCTTTGCATCAAGATTACTTCAATTTGTAGGATTACTTATTGAAAAAGAGTAATGTGAGAGAATGTGGATGAGTGTAAACAAAACAGCTATGTACATCATGCTGAAATGAAATCTGGAAGAATTTTATTTGATAGAAATAATGACTAAAGCAAAAAAGCTTATATATTACAAATAAACAAAGATTTAAGTGATGCTAAGTGCAATTTGCACAATGTAAATACAGTGCATTATAGTACAGCCTAATTATGCCATATCAACTCAAACGGGCCCGTGAATTATGGAGTCTTTATTTACCTTGAGAAAATATGAAATTATTTTAAACGACAGGTCAGGGTTATTGCAACTAAAAGAAAAAAGGGTTTTCAAGACTAACCTTTGCTCTTGAGTAAGTTCCTTGAACAGACTCTATAAGTGCTGCACTTAGGGTAATATGGAAACATATATTTGTCAGCTCAGTTTCATGGTAAGTCTGTTTTAAAAAAAATCTTTGATTTTGAGCATCAAGTTGAGTTTAAGACAGCAAATCTTGACCTAGGGTAGAGGTCATTAAGACCCATTGGATGTGTTGTTCATGGTACTCTCATTAGAGTTGTTGCCCTTTTGTCTTGCATATGAATGCTGTGTATTACAGAATTTTCTGAACACTAGCCCTGCATGTTTTGATGAATTACTTAGAAAATTGTTATTAGTTAATGGCCTTCATCTGAAGATGCTTATATTGGCTATTCACTTTGTTCTAGCAAATGGTGTTAGCGTTATTGCTCTTTTTAAATTGGAACTCAATGTAGTGTATATACAGTACATGTGAACACAACCAGTTTTAGTTTCAGTGGATCACTGACACTTGTGCATGTTATCGTCATCATCTGAAGAAATATATAACTTTGTTTTCTTAGTTTTTTTCTATGAGTTATTTCCCTTGTTTTGTCTTGAAGCTGAATACCTTGTAAGATAGAATTTAAGTGAACCCAATGCTTCTTTCATTTATTTATAGTATGTCAAATTATAGTTTTTGAAAACTATGAGACTTCCTTTCAGATCAGATTCCTTTCAAACTTGTTTTTTTGCCCAGAGTGGCCAAGTGGTCTAAAGCGATGTCCATTATGGATCACTGCTATCTCACCTCTGTCTGTGTGGGTTCGAGTCTAGTATTTGGTGAATGTGGATATGCGAGAAAGCTTGCCAGTAGCTTCTCGTGGGTAGATGTGGTAGATGGTTCTTTCCGGTGATTTCCCGGTTTCTTCCTCCACCATTAATACTGGCCGCCATGAATAGCCTATTGTGTGCTGAAAAATGGTGTTAAGCACAACAACTACAAACTTGTTTTGCAGGTTTATGTCATGAGGATCTAAGATAAATTTGATGGGCATCATCAGTGCATGTTAAAATGATAGCAACTGATTATTTGAGTGCGTGAACATTACTCAAGGCCATATTTATGACATATTTGATCAAAATTATTATGTAAGCTTATATCATGAACACCTTAGATATTGAAAATACACATTATTGATTATGCACATCATTCACCCATGTTGCATCCTGCATTTGATTCAGCTTCTGAACAATGTAGAGAATTATATCATTAAGACATCATATGACTGATTTTGAACAACATCCACACATATTAATGGGAGTCCAATTTGATCAGATGGTGAGAATCAAATCTGCAATTTTTCTGTTCACAAGTCTAATGCCTTAACCGAAGAGTCATTACAGCCTCCATACTCAATGAATTCCAAATTATGACTTCAGTGGCAGAGCCACAGTGAGTTAAGACAGGAATCTATTGAGTGTACATATTGCCAAGTAAGTGTATGTACATTACTTTCAGGAACAAGCATATCTCCTAAGGATAGTGGACATCTAGTAGCTTTTAATATTATAAGCAACTTGCCTACATATCATACTGCACTTTACAGACAAGACATTGTTCTGCCAAGCTTTCATGATTGTATAAATGGCAACTTTCTTCAAGATTCTGATCAGGTGGCAAACTTCTTTTTAATGGGATCAGGGAAACAAGTCATGTAAAAACTGCAGCATAAAAATTATTTTAAACAAAGAATTCATCTGACTGCAAATTGTGATGAAAATAAAGATACTAAGATATTTGTTTACTTCCTCAGGATAACCCTGGCCATGACAACCTTGCAGTGAGAGTTTGTAATGAAATCCTGTCAAACCCTTCCTCCTTTAATCTGAAGCTTTGGGTCAGAATCCTCAATCAGCTGGACTTGAGCCCAGACAATGACACAATCCTCAATTATCTTGATGTTCTCTGTGACGAGATGTTGGATGTAAGTACTGTATTAATGTAATGTAAACCTTAAAAACATCAATGTGACAATACTTGTTATTCTTGTTTTTGTTTGTCTCGTTCATCATCATTAAAGCATCAAAAGTAATTTTAAATTTAGATAATGGCATGTGATCATTTTGGCTTTCACAGTGAAGGATATTAGAAAATGTTTGGAAAGTGCCAACAAACATAGGGTGAGGGAGTCTGAAAGTATACCACTACTATCAGACAGGTTGATTTGATGGTTTTTCCAGGTCTGATGCACTGCCAGCTTTGCAGTTATGATTCCTCACTGTCATACAAAAAACAAGTAATTTAATCTGAAATGATTCCACAATGTTGGTCACTTTCACATATCCTGGTGAAAAACTACTGCCAAAATAAGTTTGGCACTGGCAAGTGTACATAGCACACCCATAATTATCTCAAGAGTCGCAATGCTTGTTCTACATGACATAAAGATTGTAAAAATCCTGATCAAAAACAAAAACAGTAGTCGGAACAGAATGAATTTTTACATGGGGTATGTAAGTTTTGTTTTTATATCCTCTGCATAGACCAGATTTGTGGCCTAAGCAGTTAGAGCATTTGCCTTAAGTGCGGCAGGTCGCATGTTCAAACCTTGGCCGAGTCATACCAGAAACTTAGAAAATAGTTCTAGCAGCTGCCTTGACAGGCAGTTTGTATTAAGAGGCTAGTGTAAGGACTGGTCAGCCTGCCATCATGATAATGTGACTGGGTGGGACATGAAGCTACGTGATGATGCCCCAGTCCTAGATATCACTATAAACTGCTACACTACAGACATCATACGATATTACTTAAATTTTATTAAAGGTGTTATAAATCGAAATCAGACACACACACACGTGTCCTCTGCATCACTAAGTGCTGTCATTATTGCTTATAGTCAGCCCAAACCAAAAAAGTTAAACTAGATGATCATAGTAGATTTCAGCTGTTAGTAATTTTAGATGTATTATAATACGATTCATTTGGTTTGAAGAAGGCACTTTATATGCATCAAGCTTCATTACTCTTAAAAACTGCCATAAAATGAGAAAGATTTCCTTTTTTATGAAAATTAGTTGACAGAGACCTTTTTGCATACAGCTCCTCTTGTCTAACTCTTGGTTTTTTGGTCTTGAAATAAAAGCCTACTTTTCTGTGACTGTGAATATTAATTCTTGTTATAAAAATTGCATTTTGTAATGCATATTAATATTCAGTCTCAGAAAAATAGCTTTTTTGCAATGTGTTGATTATGTTCCACAATCATATGAACCTTAGGATATATGTTTGAGCATCTCTCAAATCCAGTGATTCCAGAAAGACAAAATATTTATTTTATATCTATATGCCATATAGACATTGGGAAGAAATTCTTACCCATTACCACCCTTTTGCACCTCCTAGGTGGTGCAAGTGTATGGTTTAGCTCAGTAGATCATTCTGCATAGCCTCTTAAACTCCTCCAAGAATCATTGTGAATAAGAATTAACCATCCATATTTGAGTGTCCACAAATGATTTTTGACCTCTGTTTGAATTTTTTTCTATATCTATTTTCATATTTTGTCAAGTTTGTGGACCAATAAGTCTCATGCAATATTATCAATAGATGTGTGCTGCATTTTTTAATTGCAATCATGATTTAATTTTTTAATGTTTTTGATATCTTCAGGGTTGTTGAATTTTCATATTTCAAGTTGATAATTCCAATGTTTCTTGTCATTCTTAACCTTCCAGAATCATTAACCCTTTCATAACTAAGTAACTTTGTAGGCATAGAGTCCTCAACACTAAGTAACTTTGTAGGCATAGAGTCCTCAACACTAAGTAACTTTGGAGTTGTAAAGCAAAATGACTTGTGGACTTTGAAACAACATAACTTTGCAAATGTTAAAGATATCTGGCTGGATTAGGTGTAAAAATCAAAGTTAAAAATCAAATTTTATGACTAATTCATTAAAATGTGCATATATATATATATATATATATATATATATATATATATATATATATATATATATATATATATATTACGACTGTAAAAATACAGGTACAAACAGGTAACACAACAGGTAAACTACAAAAAATTATTTTATTAGCTCTTAGAAAACTTAGAAAATTCTCAAAACTTGTTCAGTTGACCCTAGATGTACTAGTGAATAATCACAGTAGCAACACAAGTCTTTCTTTCATGGTGTCCATAATACTTAAAATTCTATAAAATGCCTTGATTTCATCCAAGGTGAGATCTATCCACACACCTAAATCATCTCTGCCACATTAGATCATCACATTTAAGTTCGTTAAACAGACAATTTTTCCAAAAACTTCATCGGAATAGAATATTAGAAAATATTCTGAAGCTTTCCTGGAGCCATCTAACACTCAGGTGTGCCCAACTCTGTCAGAAAACTGAAACAAATCTCTTTGGTTTTCCAGTTTTGTCGAAATAAAATCACGTGGAGCGTACTATTTCACTCGTTCAAAACCTTCAAATTCATCTTCATTGTCATCACTGTCACACACAAGTGCATTCCATTGTCTCTCCAATACGTCTTCTCTCATTTTCATCCAGATTTACCACGTCGAAATTATTAAAATCCTCCAATAACTCATCTCTGAAATTTGTTCAAACGCCGCCATTATAGATACAAATTTCAGCATTCGGTAAACACTTTAAAAGTTCCTACTTTGTTTGATATTTCTAGTTGAATACAAGCTAAACTCATGAGATCATCCAAATATAACATCTACATTACAAGATGGAAGTTATTAGAGGTACCCCGAAAGTTATTTAGTCTGGTACTATAACGTTAAGGAAGAACACTGCCCTAGACCAAAAAGTCGGTCCATAGTGTTTACGGACTTATTCTCCTTGACCGATTTTTTGGTCTGTAGTGATGAAAGTGTACAAGGTTAGTAATGCTGATAAAGAGTCTTGTCTCACAGTATGAACTTGACAACACATTCCAATGTTTGCCAGTCTTGGTTGGAAGGCATATAGTTTTTTTTTGTCATCAATCTGCTCAGTCCTGCTTGCAAATATTTAATTTGTGCCAGGACAGGCTTCTTCTTCACACATGACTTTGGTCAGGAGGGCTTTTTGCAGAAAGAAGTTTCAACCTTCAATCATAAAGAAAATCTCATAAGCAAAAATATTCACTTTGAAAGCCTGTGAAGGAAAACAGTAGGTACATGGGGACTGGTACAAAGATTATATGGTTCATTTGAATACCTAGATATCATGGCTAGCTAACATTTTTCTCTGGCTTTCGTTATCAATATATACCTGTCAGAGATTTCTGAATTGTTCAGGCATTGTGGTAAAGCAAGCATATGGCACAATAAGGATCTGTCAAACATTATCCTAATTATGCCTAAGTCACTCACACTTGTTCCAAAATAGAATCTTTCATGGCATTTGACTTCAGCTTGGGTTAGAGTTCATAAATAAAGGTGTATCATATAACCCAAAACTGCTAAGGCCAACAGTCCTGATCAAATGAAAAATCTTTGAATGCTTGCTGTTGGGCCATAACACACTTTATCAACTTGATTAAACACTTTATGGTTTAACATTATGTTGTGCTTTGGGGTATGAAAAAAGGGTAAAGAACAGAAACATTATATCTCTTTAAAGGAAGATTGTGAACTTAATTTAGAATATTTTGAGTTAAACAGACAAGAACAAGAGAGTACATAAGAAATACACACATTGAAAATATAAGAATGTATGCTAACCTATTTTACCATGCCCATATAACCCATATGAATGCACCTGGTCCATATGAGTGATGCATTTTTACTGGCACCATATGAGGCAAAAAAGTCGAGTATCTTAACCAAAAAAATAAAATGGCTGTGAAAATAAACTTGCAGCCAGTTGACTTCTAAACATAAACTCAGGCATGATAAAATATTTATGTCAGAAACTAACAGAAAACACTGTTCTTGAAACACAGGTTATACATATCACTGGCCAAAAGAATTCTTTACTCCCACAAGTGCTGCCAATTTGGCAACTACCAAAAATGTTTTGTCCAATCTGCTTTCTCCAAACTTTATCAAACACCCTTTATCCACAACAGCTGAATCAAACATAATGCAATTGCAGATGCACTTACCAATCAGAATGGTTGATTTATCAGCCTACATGCTGTACAGCCAGTTTCCTTGTATTTATATCATTCCACTAGTAATAGTAACACTTGCCATATTTCCAAGACAAAAAATGAGTTTTAAATTTGCAAAAAAATCATGAAGTAGAAATCTCGCATTGTTATCAGCCGGGTATTGTGTTTTAATACATAGCAATAAGTTTACAATCATTATCAACTTTTCCAAATTAAAAATGATCAAAGTGTTAATAGTGCAGTAATATCTAATGTTATGTTTGTATTTTCTCATGCAGAGAACTTGTGCACTTAGAGTTAACAGGTCACCTCACTACCCTCATTAATACATATTCTTATTAATGCATGCCATTCACAAATAACAGCATGTGGTTTGAGATGTTCAATAGGCAGTATTTACAACACTTAACAGTTATCATTTTTTGTTTAGATATAGCTGAAATTCTGTTGAGGTAATTACTTAGATTTTCATAAAACATTACAAGACAGATAAAAAATTTGAGGCAATAATAGTTTGCTTTGAATGTGCTCACAAGCACAGGATTATTTTAATTTGAAAAGAAAAAAATCATGTGAGAAAAATAATCTATTTTGGTATTTGTACCAAGACAAAGAAATCCCAGTTGTAGAGCCTTGTGGATAGACAAATAATGTGACCCCTTGGTTGGGATCTGGTGCAAACCCCAATGTAAATTCCATTATTCTCAAATTATCCAGTTATTGTATGCCATTTTGTAATCACATTTTAATATGCCACACTGGCAAACTACATTTCTACCTGCATGGTGGCTTTCAAATCATTTGTTTTTTAGCAAATCTTTGAAAACATGATTCAGCCAAATTTAACTTACGGCTGTTACAGTAAAACATATACCCCCCCTCCTCAGCAGGAAGGTACTTTCAAATTCAACCAACCCACAACAGAAGCAGTTTAAAAAAATATGATCCACTGTTAGATATGTTTTAATAAAAAAACACTGCCCCTTGCAGAAGCATATTTTTCCCATAATTTCTGGCTATGTGTTAGTGGGTGGTAGAAGCAATTTAATATTGGGTTGGGGACAGAAGTGATTTTTGTTCTCAGGCATGTTGCTTTTGATTAGAATAATAGTTAAATCTTGCATTGCTTTAAATGGGTGGTCAGATGCTAGGATTCTCTTATTGCTATATTTTTTCAAAAAATGTTTTGGTAAACTTATAATACATGATTTCTCAGGAAAAAAATCATTGATGCCTGCAAAAGTTGTCATATTTTTTCTACCTACTTTTACACCCTTTCATTTCTTGTAAGAACACATATTTAAGTTACCAATGTCTTATTTTTTTGCCTTGTTGCAAGACTAATATAGTTTTTTTTAAAAAAAAATTAAAAAATATAGCAAGTCAAACATTTTTATATCATAAATTAGAATTTTAAAAATGATGAAAGTCAAGAAATTTTTTCCAGAGTTCTAATAAAATCAATGTCATTGCAGTTAATTGTATTGTCAACAGCATTGTCCTCATCACTGATGGCCTAGCAGTAACATTCTGCACTTTTAATCTAGTTGTTACAGGTTCTAACTCCCACTTCTAGTTTTTCATACATATGGTCTGAGGGGCTTCCAAGGCAGAGTGGTACAAGATGCTTGTCATGTCATTACTTGCCTCCAGTGTGTAAATGAGAATGTTGACGGTTACTTGTGGAAGGTCATTGGTTCGACATAAGTGGTGATTGGTGTCTCAAACATACATATACTTGAATTTTCATCAGCAGTATAATTGGCTGCCAGTCTCTAAATCTGAAAATGGTGAAAGGCCAAATTGATGTACTAAAACCCAAGATCTCATATCTAAATGACCTCGGTGTTGCAGATAAACATCAAATCAACAGAGGCTCCATGTTCCCAAGTGTACTGAGGTGCTTGCTTTTACAGATCATTCACACATATCACAGAGCAAGTTTTTGTCACAGATCACAGATGGGTTGGTGGTCTTTCAGGGTTGTTCCTCCACCTTAGTATACTGTTACACCCCCTGCAAAAAAAAGCAAACTTAACCAACTAATCAACTGTGGCAACAGCAGCAAAGGTACTAGTCCATCATTTGTGCCACAGCTGTATGAGTGTATAAACTTTGACTCTTGTAATTTTTGTAGACATTTGAATATTGTCAATTATGCCTTTCTGACAGTTACCTAATTTGGTTCAAGTGGATATTTTATGGTAAACTTACAAGATGGAGAAGTCTTGAGCAATTCTGCATCACACACTGACAAAATGTTGATATTTTAGCTCACTTAAAGTTTTTCTAACAGTGTCTGTTGTTCCAACTAGAAGTGTTATAACTTATTCAAGCTATATTCACTGATATCTGGAGATGTGTATCTGTAATAAATATTTGTATCAAAAGTATGAGAATGCATCAGTGTTTTTCAGTGATGCATTTGAACTGAGCAACATCCAAAATCAACAAACCAAAAACTGAAATTATTCACATCTCTTAGGCAGAAGTACAGTGTATAATCATAATCTGCCAATAGATATTTCAATCTATAAATTTGCCAATTTTTTTCCAATTATACTGTTTCAGAGGACATAATCACCATAATGGACAGAAACTGACCAGAACAGATATAACCAGAAAGTTAAAATCAATTTGAGTATCTAAATTCATGTGGTTTTACACACTTCATTGTCTTCCCTTTGATGTAATTTCTTACTGAAGCTGAGAAAATAATGTTGCTCACATCAAAAAAGAGACACACTTCTACTCATTATTGTAGTCTTTATACTTCTTCATTCCAGCCTGTTCTTTTGATCTTGTCACCCAACATTCTGTTTGTCTTGTTTATATGTATCTAAATTTGTCACTTACTTTGCCTACTACCACATTTCATGTAATTTTTCATACCCTTTAATTTTTTTGTACACAATCTAGTTATAAAAATAATAATTATTTAAATGTATCATAATTTTTCGTACATATCACTTTGTATAATTTGAAAAATACTTTAAATTTTCATACATTAAATTTCCACTAAGATTTACATTTGCAAAATAGATCGAAATATGACATGTATTAATGTATTCAGATTTTGTTTTACAAAATTAATGAGTCCCACCAGCAAATGTTACAGTCTCTGCCAAAAAACTGAAAAGTAGAAGAACTGTTGGTTGCCATTGGGTTTAATTTCTACATTCTTTTTAATACTGATATAGCTCTTGTTTGTCCATCAGACTGAGACTGAATCCAAGGAAGGTCTTATTCCAAGCATTAAGCCAGGCATCACACACTTTCTTACTCTTGACTACTCTCCCATCCAATCTATCAATTCTAGCAACTTCAGCACTCTTCTGAATCTCATGACAATCATTCTCACATAACAACAATCAGATTCACGAGTTGAAAGCAGAATGAGACAGAATTTGTACATTTTTGTTCTGTACGTTACGTTGTTGAGTGTCATATGCTCCATCGACCTTGTTCGAGTATGATCCCATTATTTTTTGTACATGGTCATTGCCACAAAATGATAATTATTTATTTTACATATAATTTTTCTTACACCGAAAATATTTTTCGTGTAAGAAAAATAACATTAAATATGGTACTATACTTATTGTTTATGAATATGCATATCAAGGTGAAACGCAACAGGGAGATGAAATCGAAGATAGGAAACCTCCACATTCTGCACAAAATGCAAGAGTTCAAGACTTGGTGTACTAATTCACTTCCCATTGTGCCTATGCAGACACCATTCAATAACTCAAAATTTTGAGCGCTCATGATCAAATTTGTATCAGTATAGACACATCTATGAAGACAGCTATTGTGAAAAGAAAACCATAACTGCTGCACCATTTTCTTGATCGACACAAATTTGATATGTGTGCTTTCAGTATTACACCAAAGATTCAGCTGCTGATTTTAGTAATGATTCTTCCAAAGTCAGGTCTCTAAAGAGATGGAAATTATGTTAATAGAGCAATATCCCCAACTTTTATAAGTTACAAGTAGGACAAGCTCTCAAAAGATTCTATTTATTAAAATCTTACTTTCTTTATCAATCAATCAGGGAGAGTCAAACCAGATATACTCTATTTTATTTTCACTGATTCATAGTATGGTTCTTGTTCTTTCCTATCTGTAGTAATGCTAGTCCTTCAACAACTCTCAGTGATTGTAACAACTCTCAATTATTGTATGCTTTTTTTTTACCATGCTGACTGGACACACTGTAAGATACTGTTCAAGTAACAGAAATACCATGAGATAACCATTGTCATCATAGCTATCATTTGCCGACTGAAAATATTGTCTTACAACAAACCCTGTTGTGATTCAGCCATTTTGGTTTCCTGTGTGGCCCTTATTTGAAACACGCATTTGTAAAACTTCCATGATAAAAGTAATGTTAAAACTTCCATAAAATGTCTGTTCAAGGGTCCAAATTTAGTTGAAACAGCCATTCATGTTGAACCGAAGTATCCAGCAGTTTTAGCATTTGCCTTTCTGAATCTAGATGTTGTGGTTTAGATGTTTCTTTAAATATATATTCATGGGTTTTTTTTCCTTCTGATATCACCAGCGATTTATCATTTTGTTAACACAACCCACAACAAAAGTGATTTTCTTAATCAACCTTACTCTGTCAGAATCAAAATAGTTTAAAACACAACCTCCTACAGAATTTTTTTTTAAATGCAGTTCGGGGAGAGGGGGGATATGTTTTACTGGAACAGCACTTGGAGCTAAAGCCAGGCTATATGGAGGCAGAGTTTGGATGCTGTCAGGAAGTCTATCAAAACAGATTTGTGTCTGTATACTATTATAGAAAAGATGAATGCCTCAGTTACTGATACAAGGAGTGCTCCAATGCTGGCAAAACTTTTGAATCTATAAAAATGTCCACTGACACCATTAGAGTAGGGCACTGGTGCTTGTATAACTGCTTTTTTGTATAGAACAAATAATGTGCATCAGACTCTCCTGACATTCCCACTGAATCAGGTGATTTATATTCTGCTCATTTTACCCAGGCAATATTATTTTTCTCACCTGTGAAAATCTCATTTAATCGTCTCTGTTCACTCTTACCATATCTAGTGAGTAGCTGTTAGTTGTTTTCAATCGGTCTTTCTTTGATAAGCTATCAGCAAATATGAGATGCATTATTTCTGATCATCAGTGATTAAGTGACCTTTATATGGTAGCCACTTCATCCACCACCAATGGCAGACAACAAGTCTTTCAAAATTTGAGTCAACTTCCTTGGATTCTCAGCCATCTTGAAATTATTCAGAACATTTCAAATGTATTGTGTACATACATACATACATACATACATACATACATACATACATACATACATACATACATACATACATACATACATACATACATACATACATAGTATGTACCAATGTATAGTAATTTTGAAAACTTGATAACGACATTGCTTTTTTTTGCAGCTTCTTCCAAAAGAATTGCAAATGATCATAGTAAATTTTATGATTGCAGAAAATTAATAATAATATTCCAATGGTGTAATGGAATTGAAAGTAACTTCATGTCTGTGGAACCCATTTTTTAATGTTTATTTGGACTGAATTTAAAAGATCATGAATGTATATACATGAAGTATGGCCTGATGTGTCTTTGTAGAAAAAATGTCAGACTGACATAAGTGTACCGAAATTGATTCTACCTATCATTTATACATGACTTAGAGACTAATGTAGGGTTTATTTGATTTTGCTTTACACTGTCAGTTATTTCATTTACAAAGGTTGTCAAGGAAAAGCAGTGTGCCAAAGCCCTGGAGAAATTCCAAGCATTTATTAAGAAGATGCAGTCAAGGGAGGATACAGTGCAGACATCTAACCCTGAAGCACAAACACAAGCAGGCAAGACAGCTATAGCTGAAAGTTCAGGAAAGTTAAACAGCACAATCTCATCTCAAGGTCAGAGTTTAAATTTTGTTGAGCTTTTCATTTGTTATTGCATGGTCATCTATGTTCTATCTATGATTACAGTTAACTTTTTCTCACTTTCCATTGTGGGGCTGTAGTTTATGCTTTAATTTAGAAGTTAAAAAAGTGGATGTTAAAGAAATATGTATCAAAATGTACATTTGCTAATCATGAATCAATCAGCATTGTTATATTGTCCCCTACCTTTATAAATCAGTGTAGTGAACATAGTATCTAAGTTTTTGTCCATCACACTTTAGCTCCTGCTCTTTTGTTTTAAAGTACTGCTCTAGTGACCTGGTGGTTAGAGCATCCACCTCGGATGTGGGAGATTGCAGGTTTGAACCCCGACCAAGTCATATCATAGACTTACAAGAATTGTACTAACAGTTGCCTCGCTAGGCGCAAGGTTAGTGCTAGGACTGGTCAGCCTGGTGTCAGGACTGGGTGGGACATTATGTTACATGCATGATACCCCAGTGCTAGACACCACTATAAACTGCCACATTGCAGACATCGTATCAATATGACAGAAACATAGTTGCCAACCCTCACAATGTTTGCATGATTTTCACGACTTTTTTAGTGATTCTTGGATTCACACCACATGCAAAAAAATCATTAATTCCCTAATTTTCAATTAGTTTAAATCTTTAATAAAAAAAAACAAATTTCCTGTTAAGTGTTGTGTTCAGCAGTTGCCAAAATGGTCCGGAATTGCTGGTCATGTTAGAACTAAGCTGATTGATATAGTTGGCCCAGTAGTGAGCATTTTAGCATAATTAAATCTATATGTATAAGAGCAGTTTTACAAATGCTTTTGAGAGAAATTAGGGCCTAACAAAAATTTTGTGCATGCATCACCATCACTAATTTGAATTACGGTTAGGCATTGATATTGAAGATGCACAAAAAAGTGAAGTTTGGAATATACTAAAACTTGCTGTGAATTGAGCCATCAAACACTGATCTACATCATGCTTTTTGCACACAGTGTGCCATATATTTTAGCATTGGGCATGGTGGCAATGATGATGTGATGAAGTATATTGGTAGCAAAAAAACACATAGAGGTTGGGAAAATAAAGAACTTTTTCTTTTAAATGCCCTTTTGTACACATTTCTTTCAATGCCCTTTTTATATTGGTCAGTGAAACCTTAAAGTACTTAGGTAAGCTTTTTGTGACCTCAATGGTAGGCAAGGGACAAAAATTCACTAAACTTGTTTAGTACAAAACATAGTGGGATATCAGAACAGATATATATATATATATATATATATATATATATATATATATATATATATATATATATATATATATATATATATATATACACAAACACACACATATACACATTTTATGGGGATCAAATTACATCAGCGACGGGGGCAAAAAAGTTGAAGATTTTGTTATTAGACAAGATTTGTGTTTATTTAATAACAAGTCTCTGACTTAATTGCACCCAGTAATGGGTACATACACTTGTATTGACTTAACAATATGTTTTCCTTCACTTCTTTTGGATTATAATTTGAAGGTCGCTGATGACCTTCTTAGCAGTGATCATTTTCCAATCTATCTTAAGAACACCAGTGCCAAAATTGATGACACAATTCTACAGTGGAACTTAAAGAAGGATGACTGGGTCAAATTTGAAACACTTTGTACAATCAGACTTAACAGGAATACCATACTTAACGATGATCCAATTTGACAGTTTACATATATCTTTATTGAGATTGCAGAAGAGTCCATTCCTAAGTCCTCACCAAATTATCAAAGAACCCCAAAACCATGGTTCACTAAAGAATGTAAAGAAGCCATGAAACAATGCCGAGAAGCACTGAAAAAATTCAATCGTCCAACGCCAAAAATCTAACTCAATACCGTATTACTCAGGCTAAAACTCGCCGCACGATTAAAGAAAGTAAATGAACATCATGGATAAAATATGTTTCAACTTTAAACTCTTGTTTGGGGCACCGAGTGGTTTAAAGCGCTGTCCATTAAGGATCACTGCCATCTCACTGCTGTCTGCGTGGGTTCCAGTCTAAGATTCGGCAAATGTGGATATGTGAGAAAGCTTGCCAGTAGCTTCTCGTGGATCGGTGGTTCTTTCCGCGGATTTCCCGGTTTCTTCCTTCATCATTAATACTGGCTGCCATGTACAGCCTATCGTGTGCTGAAAAATGGCGTTAAGCCCCACAACAACAACAATAAACTCTCGTTCCTCAAAAAAAAGTTTGGGACACGATCCGCAAAATAAATGGAAAAGAAAAATACAATTGCCTCCAACACTTGAAGCTAAATAACATCAATTATAAAAGCAAGCATGAAATAGCTAATGTACTTGCAGTTTCTCCAAAAACTCATCATCGTCTGATTATTCTGAAGCTTTCCAAAGACTTTAAACTCAAAAAGAAAAAATATGGTTGAAATTCACATCAAATAACTTAAAGAGTTATAACCAACCGTTTTCATTGTCGGAACTTATGAAATCCTTGAATAAGGCCAATGATACATCCACTGGGCCTGACGATATACATTACCAGTTTTTAAAACACCTTCCAGAACCAATCTTGAAAGTTCTTCTGGAAATCTTCAATGATTTATGGATTACTAGTAATGTACCAAAACTTTGGAAAGAAGCAATAATAATACCAATTCCCAAACCAGGCAAAGATAATGCAGATCCTACCAACTATACCTATATCATTGACTAACTGTGTATGCAAAACAATGGAATGAACGATCAATTCTCGGCTTGTATGGTATTTAGAAAGCAACAATTTAATTTCTCCTTTTCCAAAGTGGCTTTCGACATGGTCTTAGTACCAACGATCATCTGGTTAGACTCGAAACATTTATTCATGATGCTTTCATAAAGAGGGAACATTTAATAGCGGTTGTCTTTGATTTGGAAAAGGCCTACGATTTGGAAAAGGCCTACGTCACAACATGGAAGTATGGAATAATAAATGACCTGCTCGATCTGGATCTAAAAGGCCCACTGCCCTCGTTCATATCAAACTTCCTCTCAGATAGGGAATTCAAAGTAGGAGTGGACTCCACCCTCTCTGATATACATGATCAAAAGACGGGTGTACCCCAGGACAGTATTTTATCAGTGACGCTTTTTAACAATAAAATTAATAGCATCACCAAGTGTCTGACGCCAGGTGTGGATTGCTCACTATATGTTGATGACTTTTTAATATGTTACATATCCCAGCACATACATACAATTGAAAGACAATTACAGCAAAATATTAACAAAATTCAAAATTAGGCCAATACTAATGGCTTCAAATTCTCGAAATCAAAAACTGTCTGTATGCATTTCTGTCAGTTATGAAGACATCATGATGGACCTAAATTCACGCTGGAAGTTGTTGAGGAAACAAAATTTTTAGGTATTATCTTCTATAGAAAACTGACTTTTATTCCACACCTGAAACATTTGAAAGCTAAATGTTTGAAATCTCTTAGTTTACTTAAAGTAATAGCACACACTGACTGGGGTGCTGATAATGAGAGTCATACTCAGTTTATACAGAACGTTTATCCACTCCAAATAAAACCATGGTTGTGTTGTATATGGTTCAGCAAAGAAAATCCTAATTGAAGATGCTTGACCCAATCCAACATCAGGGAATAAGACTTGCCCTGGAAGCATTTAAAACATCCCCGTGTGAAAGCCTACTCGTTGAAGCGGATGAACCACCCTTATCACAATGTAGAGAAATGCTTTCTACACAATATGCTACCCAGTTAAGATCCAGCTCTCTGAACCCAGCTTTTTCAGTAGTTTTTACACCAAAATATAAAAACCTTAAATGACAATAAGCCAAATGTCATACCTACATTTAGCATTAGAATATCACAATTTCTCGAAAGTACCCAAATTGATCTTTCAAAAATTTTGAAAGCAAACATCTCTGAAACACCCCCATGGCTACTTCAGCAACCAAGGATACTTTTCACGTTACATGATGGAAAAAAAATCGGAGACAAACCCTTCCATTTTCCACAACTCTTACCATGAACTCCTCTCACAATTTGAAAATTATACAAGAATATATACCGATGGATCAAAAGATGAGGAAAAGCCTGCTGCAGCCTTTGTAAGTTTAAAACATACAAGGTTCGCTTGCCAAATTGTACGTCAATTTTTCAGCCGAAATTAGAGCAATAGACCTTGCTTTGCAATATATTGCAAGCAAGTGTATTTCCAATAACATAATCTTCTCCAACTCACTATCAGTACTTCAGTCACTACATAATAGAAAACTGGAGAATCCACTATTGGCTAATATTCTTGTTAAGAATTTTGAGTTGAGTACCTCGCATAATATAGTATACTGTTGGTTACGCAGCCATGTTGGAATTAAAGGTAATGATAAAGCAGACAGCGCTGCTAAAATGGCCCTCCTATCATTAGAACCATCTGATTTTAAAACATCATATACTGATTTTAAAAGTTGTATTTCAGAAATGGCAGGCATCATGGAATGATGCTATGAATAATAAACTTCATACCATCAAGCCAATCCTAGGAGAATGGACTCCTTACTACAGAGTCGACCGTAGGGAGGAGGTAGTCATTGCTAGAATTCTAATCGGCCATACTTATTTAACCCACTCCTACATACTGAAAGGAGAAGACCCACCAGAATGCATATCTTGCAATGAACCATCACAGTTAAGCACTTTATGCTGGAGTGTTTCGACCTCCAATCTACACATAATCAATATTACAATGTGCAAGGGAGCTCTTTGATACAGTTAGTATTTCTTATTTTATAGACTGACTTAAGGAACTAAACGTATATCATAAGTTATAACTTTGATGTTATCATCTTTAAACATTATTATGTGCTATATATGTATGGGCGCTAGATTTTAATTACGTTTCATATATTGTAATTGTCATACATTATTTGCAATCCCAGTTGATCGGGAAGCTTTAGTTTGTATCACTGTTACCATTTGTATCGTTTTACCTTTAGCTATTTTGTTTTGTATCGCTGGCTGATACAGAACCTTTTCACCATTTGTATATAATAAAGGATAAAACCTTTTGTATGGCGCTAAATGGCCTCTTTGTGCTGGTGTGCCATAAAATTTCAACCAACCATATACACAAGTTTATGATGGGCTTGTTCTGTTGGAAATATTTTTTTTATTTTATATTCAAAAATGTAGTTACTGCATATTGGTATATGAAAAAAAAATAATTTTCCCCAAAACATTTATTTTCTCAACAGAAATAGAGACTTCTGAATCCCAAGACACAGAAATAGACTCTATAGCAACCGAAACAGTGTCCACCATGACAGACTCCCAGCTGACTGAAAGAGACTTGCTGGAGACAGAGCCACAAGTGTCAGAGACAGACTCTCAGGATACTCACATGGATTCTAAAACTACTGAAATTTTCTCCCAGGAGACGGCAGTAGCTGAGATGAACTCGCAGCCCATGGAGACTGACAACTCACAAGAAGTGTCTGACAAGACTCATATTTCTGAGTCTTCTGCATCTCAGTCTCCCAACAGTAGTCAGGACTTTCAGGATACAGGCACAGTCATCACCACTGGGACAGATTTTACTGAAGATATACTCACTATGGCAGAGACTTCTAATGTGAGATCAGCTCCAAGGCGCAGCACAAGGAGTAAGAAAATTTCACACTTGTCTCAAGAAAACAAGGCTTGTTATATTTTTGGAGTATGTAATGTGTGTTAATAAATGCAGTGTAGTATCAGATTATTCTTTTTTTTTAAGGGTTTCACTTATGGGTGACATGACATCTTGTTAGTGGACAGTTTGTCATTTAACCTTAAAATGAGGTCAATATTTCTTTTATTATCTTAAAGAGAAGTGAAATTTGCCAGAGATAAGGAGCATTAGTAATATCTTACAGATTCGTTTTTCAAAGTAATGAAACACTTTTTGTAACTAATATTATGATAGTAACACAAGGGTAATATGATGTGGATTTATGGTTATTTGAAGGTAATAGGATGTGATCTTAAAGATACAGGTAGTTGTTAACTTACGACCACGATTGGTTCCTACAGACCAGTCATAACACGATTTGGTCGTAAGTTGAGTAGGCTATATGTACAGTACTGTAAAATATTGTTATACTGAATATCATCATTTTCTTTGTTCATTTTATGCCATTTGTATCATCTCTACACCATTTTGTCTCTTATTTTTATATTTGTCAGGTTTGTTACTCTGAGTATTTGTAGATGCGCGGTGGCTCCGCCCATCGGGCAAACAATTATACTGCTGTATAAAAGCGGCCTGCATGCCAAAATTCTGTCTGTCGTCTGTTAGTCAGTCTGAAATTAAATTGTGAAGGTAGCTGTTGTCAGTACCATATTTTCATGTATATAAGACGAGTCTTATAGAAAGTTTACTTACCCCGCACCCATGGTGCATCTTATATATAAGTGCATCGTATGTAAAATAGTTTTTACACAAATCATCAAAACCAGCGTTTTATATACCAGTACTTATATTTATGAACTTCAAAACCCAGTTGACACTGCCGCCAAAGTCATTGATCTTCATTTCTGTAGCAATAATTAGAGCCTTCAATTTGATCGCTATCGTTGAAATGGCACGGTTACAGTCACATTGTGAACGCACCCAGTTGGCTAGATTTTCTTCCATGTTCAGCCATCTTGCATTTCTACCTCTACGAGCTCATTTCATTGGATTCATCTTCGTGATCTCCACGTACATTTTTCTCGCTGCAGCCGAATTCTCTTCCAGCAGCTCTGTTGCCACACTCCTTGGCAGACTTGATGACATCTAATTTAAAGTCGGCCATATATGATTCTTTCGCTTTTGTCATAGTGATAATTTTAATTTTTAAAAATGCTAAGCAAATTGATCTTTCATTTTTATATACCGGTAACAAGATACTATTCCCATGTTTTTATAAGCTAACCACATACATCGTGCATTTATTGGTCTATGTACTGTAGCAGAGATCTCAGAAACGCTTAAGTATGCATATTTGGACGCAGTTTTGATTTTGGACGCAGAAAATTGCCCACACAGGAGCCTTTGTATGCACGTTTTTGTTGCAAAGAGGAAAGTTTTGTAGCAAAATAAATATGTTGTTGCTGATTTCTTTGATCAAAGGTCACCTGCTTTCTTTGATGAAGGTGCATGTGTTATTGAAGGCAACACTAAAGGCTCCCTTTGAAGGACCAAACAAATACATGTTTGTTATTGAGACAATGTTTTTTAAAAAAAATTCCTTAGTATATATCGGTGCTTCTGAGGTAATCAGTTTTCACTGAAGTTGCAGCAATTGTGGTCGTAAAGTCGAGTGGTCATAAGTTGCTTAGGTCGTAAGTCGATGACTACCTGTAATATTAGGACATCCAAGAACTGGAAAATTATGAGGAAATGTTAACAGTACCACTTGTTTGTATTTCAACCAATATGACCAGCAGATTTCTAAAACTTGGTGTATAATAATAAAAAAAAGAAACATTTACAAGTTTTAGTTATTCACTGTCACCAATAGACAATCAAAACCTCTCCAGACTATCACCTTTATATAGCAGTCACCTAATCTCAACAGCCATTCTAATTCCCTCTTGGCAGATTTCTTTTATAAAGGTTAGGTATATAGGGGATACCTGCTTTTTATGGTCAGTAGCCAGGTTTTCCAAGCTCTTTAATGGTTTCTTACTGCTCTAAGTAGGCACTGAAGCATATCCATTGTGACTGCTCAGTATATGCCAACCAAACTTTTGTTTCATGAAAAAGCCACCTTTTAAATAAAGGCATATCAATGAATCAATGTGCAAACATTTCTTATTTCACTTATACTCACCGAGCTCTAGTCACATTGTAAATGTGGCTCAAAGGTGTCAAATTTGGAAGCAAGGTGGTTTTAGCATGGGGAGATTTTAAATGATATTCATTTTTTTTTAGGATGGTAGAAAAAGTAAGCTTATTGCTGCAGCAGAAATGGGGGTCATCTTTTGAGCCAGCGTGACAGGTGTAGTCAGATATCTTCTTTTGTTTGCCTGTAAATTAAAAATATCTCTTAGATAAAATGTACATCTTTGAAAAGAGACGCAAGTTATGGAGGCCAGGGGTCATCCAATATTTAAGTACTTGTCTGCAAAGTTGGGCAAAATTTCATTCATGTATTACTAAAAATAACCCTACTGGGTTTTTTTTTTTCAATTTTTGTTCATTACAATCTTTTCCCATAAGCTGTCTTTTGAGTCTAGTGAATTTGGCAACTTGTTAATTCCAATATTGTTTTTGAATTGTGAACAACTGTTTCCTAACCCAGCCATTACCAGATGACTGATTAAAGATCAGTATTGTTTTTTAGTCATATGTAAGTTGTCAGTGAAGTTAGTTTATTTTGTGCATTTTTGTCATGGTGCACAAAATAAACTAAGATCAGTGATTTATTTAAGAGTTGGGGATGATTTAATTTTTAGAACAGATTCAAGTGAACAATGCTTCATAAGGTCTGGCAGAGAACAAAATATACATATATTTTATGTTTTGGTAAATAAACTAATTCTGTTAATAATAATAATAATAATAATAATAATAATAATAATAATAATAATAATAATAATAATGGTATTTCAGAAACCTAGTTGGAAAGGTGAACCTGCATAAAAGGCATATGGGTCAGTTACACCTTTTTCATGGTTGGCCATTATTAATAGGTTTCTGTAACTATTTGTTATTATTTTGTGTACATATGAGCTTTTTGTTTTATTTGCAGCAGCTAAATCCACCAAAGTAGCATCAAGGTCATCAGCTGCAGCATCCCCATCCAAGAAGACGCGCAAAGCTGTAGACATGTTGGATGATAGGTGTGATAAGATTTGTCTCCCCTTATATCAGAAGTCGTGAACCAGATAAGGACTGCATTTTTTGTAATTTTAACAGCAGGAGAGAGGGGTTAGATTTGCAAAAGGGGGTACATTGATAACATTGACCTTGAATGTGCAAAAATGCATATGTTTTGGGAATGCAGTGTTTAATTGGCACATCATTACTTTTAAACGATGAAATACAAAATCAGTTTTTTATTTATTAGCAGTTGCCTAAATATCTATATCTCCATAGAGTAATAGTATGTTTGTCATTGTGCTTCAAATGCATGGAAATTCCTTACATTCTTGAAGCCTAATCTTGGAATTTTCATTGGGAATTTCATAGATTGAAATGTAATTGCAGACTTGAATAATCCTTAAATTGACACAAAAGTTGACCAAAAAACACAATATACTACACCAAAACCTTTTACTTTGCTTCTTGAACAGAAAAAAGACAAAATTTGTTATGGTATAAAAAAAAAATATAAAAACATTCAATTATCTCAAAGTGGGATGGGTGAATATACAAAATTACAAAGTCAGTTTAATACTTTCTTTGTATTTGGAGGAAATATTAGATACTGGCACATCTGTTTTACCAGAATCATCCTCTAGCCTACACCCAGGACTATGTAAGTGCAGATTTTACAGCTTATGTCAGTGAGGTCAGTTCTTTTTATGTACATTTTGTTTGCATAAAAACCTTATTGGTTTTTCCTCATCTAAACAAAAGTAGAGTCATCACTAAACCTCTGTTCAGTATAATCATGGTCATGCTCTTAAATTAAGGAAGCAAACTTTTCTTCCTTTATTACCAGATGTGGTTTCACAGTTATGTTTTCTGCATTTTTAATCATTGTTCTATATTTAAGTATCAATTAAGATATTTGTTAAATGTCTGTTTTATTTCTATATTCAGTATTTAAAATAATAGCTTTTTTCCATTGAAACTATCAGTGTACAAAATCAGCCCATGTGTATACTTTTGTTATTCAAATATGTCTCACAGTTATATATTTTGCTTGTAAAAAAAACTATTAGTTTCAGATCCACACATTTTAATGTATTTCATAAAATTTTGTAAAACAACTTTATATTGCATTTAACAGTGACCTTGAAAACAGCATATTTGTGACGCCAACACCTGGACGTGTAACAAGATCATCAAAGACTCGCTCAGCCATTGGTACCACTCGTAAGAACCTGGACAGCATTCTTAAAGAGGAAGAAAAACCAGTGAAAGATACTGAGGATGAGCCTAAGGGTCGTACTACACGGACTAGAAGGTATTTAATTAAAAATTGCTTGCTATTTATTTCAGTATATTACCATCGCAGAACATATTTCAAATCATGTAATTTTGAGAGCTCAGATGTTGGCATGATGGTCGAGTTAAGTTTGATTGCCTCAAAAAAAAAACTGACTTTGGATGATGAAGTAGCATGTAGCTTTGCATTTATCATATTCATTGTTGCACTTTGTGCATCAGATAACTCATTTCCCACACTTTGACTTCTATCTTTTGGTGCACTTTTGGATTATCATGTAATTACCAACTTAAATATCATATTTTTTTTGTTGGTTGTAGATAATATAGGAGTGACCCTATATCTGTCTTGTTCTTTCTAGAAGGTTTCATGACTATAAAACCAGACCTGCCAACCCTTATAATTTGAATTTAAATCTTGCTGAAATTACCTTAAATTATGGATAATAGCAAAAATTATGAAAATATGATCATTTCAGTCAAATCCATGTACAGGCTTGTCAATGTTTGATAGAGGTTTCATGTTAGATTCAGTGGAGTTCATAAGGTAAGAAGTCTAACTTTACATGAGAACCCCTGATACTTTAAACTGCTCATTTCTTATGCAAAAGACCTGCATGATCAAGTTGTTGGTCATATAGCATTTTCTACATATGGTTTTCAAAAGTAGGAAAATGTTAAAGATGAACAACAAGCCTGATAAAATGTGTAAATTATCAGCACTTAAGTATAGAATGGATTCTTGGGGAGAAAAAGAAGGAAAGGCACCAATTACATTTATTTGACAGCATGTGTCAGTTTGAGTATTTCTAATGGTAGGAGTGATTTCCATTTCCACTTGGGAAAACAAAGATGGCAAGTTAGGGTGATCTAGCAAGAAGCCTTTGAGCTCCATGGGGTTTGGAAATTGAATTTTATGAAACTATGCTAGAAGTAATTCAGGACAAAGTTTAGTTTATAAACTTTTAGTTCAACATACTGCTAATGCTTGCCATCATAGAATCAGTCTCAGATCACACTTCTGAACATTCTAAATTCAGGTTTTACTAGTCTGCAATAATAGTATATAATATTTTGTTTTTGAAAATTGATTTAACTTGCTGAAAAATATTGACTGCATTACGCAGAATGCCTTTGTTAAGGCTTGCAGGTCTGTAAAACTAGTCTTACTAGAAAATATCAATAATATGATTATGATTTTTAATGTATCTTTAACAATTTTTCAGTCATATCGCTACGATACCTGCAGTGTGGCATCATGCCTCAGACATGTAGCCTGATGCCCCACCAAGTCACATTATCCTGATACCAGTCTGACCAATCCTAACACTAACTTTTTTAATGTGTGGTTAGCCTTTGTCATCACATTCCAAGCAGAATTGGGGTAATTATTTTTATACAGATAATCTGACCAGCTTTCCAGAATTCATTTATCTGAAAAATAAAGAAAAAGAATCCATCTATTGATAAATATACTAGTGTCCCATGTTTGAGATCTTGTGTGTAACATTGCAGTTTAGTCAGAAATGCAGAGGTGCGAAGCAAATATATCAACAGCTTCACCTTTGCTGACCCCATATTTTAGATTATACATATTTAGCTTGTTTACATGAAGATTTAATCTGCTGTTAAATAATTTCAGTGGCAAATTTCATCACTGAATTTATGTTCAGTATAGTGTTGATTGGTTGAATAACAAGATTCCAGACCTGCCAACTCTTATGATTTCGCCATAAGCCTTACGAAAATTACCCTTAAAATGCGGATTTACGGCAAAAAAGCAAAAACTAAGGAAAATGATCGTAGTCAAAAAATCCAGAAAATTTGTCCGTGTTTGATTTGGATCTGGGTTTCATATTGGAATTATGAAATTTGTCAGGGAACCAGACTAGCTTTAAAAATACTTTCTATCCTACCTCAGCATTCATGTCACCAACTGTCACAGAGAATAATGTTAGATTGTCAACTTGACAAGGACAGAACCAGGTACTCCATTGCATTTAAAAGAGATAACTCTGTTGGAATTAGACATGAGTAAGAGTTATCTAGTTACACCAGACACATTTTCAGTCATGTGTACCACATTTTTAAAAAATCATAAAATATACAAAATGTGATATAGTTATGAATTAACATAATCTGACATGTTGCCAAAAAGCTCAATTTTTTTTAAGCCTAACAGAAAGTACAACTCTTACATAATGTACCAATCACAACTATTTTTGTGGTTTATTTCTGAATGCAATGTTCCCTACACATTAAGCTCCACCCATCTGGGGTTGTACAGTTGGTACTGTTATACCTAAAGCCAACCTTAATTTTTTTAATTCTTTGTGATATAGCTTGAGACTGTACAAGTAACAAGTGATTTAGTTTCGCTTGTCAAAAACAATTTTATGAGGTACAAAGCTGTGTCTTATATTAAATGTGTATGTTTGAAGTATTTAAGCTGCTGTTTTCATATTTGTGCTACCAAACTACATTTGGGAATAAAACAACTTGTTTTAACTAGACTTGTATTTTATTCACATCAGCACTTATTAAACTTCACATGGGTGATATGGGATAAATCACATCATATCATGTTATGTAATATAATAAGGTCATAGGTAAATGTACCAAAAAGTATGTATCTCTTGTACTTCAAAAGTACAATTCACCTAAAACAATGGACTTTTGGTAGATGCAGAACTTAACATCAGAGACAGATGGACATGACCAAATCTTGTTATAAAGTTAAAGCTTTCAATACTTTACACTGTCTGCAGTTACATGAGGTCACTAACCCCCAGTCCTCACACAAAAGTCAACTACCCATCCTCTTTGTAATACAGATAGAAAGCTTTTTTCCTTTGTGTAGTGAATAAAATTGATGCAATAAACCAATCTGTTATACCTTAAGATAAAGGGAAAATAAGCCTTGTAAAAAGTGTTATTAATCAACACCAAAGAATAAAAAGGAATATTCAGATTCTTGTGAATAAAAGATGGAATGGACACAATTAAGTTTTTTTGGACATCACATGCCAATTTGAGTATGACTCATAGCAGGAGATATGATTTTTTTTCATGTGCAATGGAGAAAGATAAGAATTGCATCTAGTTGAAAGACAGCAATAAGCCATTGAGCTGCATAAATGTTGAAACTTGAGTTTGTGCAACTGTACTAGTGGTAAATAATGTCTATGTACCTTAACAATATTTTCAGTTGAACACAATGTTTATTTTTGCGGCTGATACTGAATACCGAACTTTTCATTACTTTTTCGAGCTTTACAGTAGCAGTTTGATATTTTTTTACAGCCTACTGAAAACTGGTCAGACTTATGGAGCAAAAAAAAATCAACTGCCTTACTGAGACAGACTCGTCAGGGTTGGCAGGTCTAAGATTCTCTGACCTGTATGCAAAGATTCACAATAATTCAATAGTCTCAAAGAAGACAAAAATAGAAGTTTCAGTTTCTGGTTTGTACTTTGCATAAATTTTGGTTACTGTTATTGATTGGACTAACAAAGGCTAATTCTTCAACTCATAAGCAGGTTTCCCACGCCATCGGGAAAAAGTCTGGAGAAATGATAATTTTTCCCGACCATAAAAAGTCCTTGAATTTTGAAAATATTGATGAAAGTGGGGAGAAACCAGTGAATTTTCGGCCACCACTTGATGATGGAAACAATTATGTAATTGAATCGAAACTGAACTGATCCTGAGTTAAATTTATAGAGTTCTGACCAGAATGGATCGTTTGGGTGCTTGCTGTAAACAGATTTGTTGAGTCAATCCAAACACTCAGTGCATTAGATTTATCTAGTAGATCTATTCTACAGATTACTCAAATATCCATATTTTACATTACATGGAACGTATGAAAACCAGTCTAGCATTAGAACGGCCAACATGGTGGTGGCAAATCTTAACTGCTTACCAGTTGTCCATTGTTCAATTCTTTGTTAAATCGAGTTATACCTGCATGACATTGATACAAAAATTATTTGTTTTCTCAGAAAATGAGAGTATTAAAATCTTTGTTGTTAATCTGCTGAAAGACAAGATATAACTATGACGTTCATGAAATTTGACCTAGTACTCGGATTTGCATTGCTAGTCACAAAAGTACACAAATTTCACAACCCACATTTTCAAATGTAGAAACAAATAAAACATTAAATGAAAGTTGTATACTGGTTGTAATAAATATACAAAAAGAAAAGAACATAAAATTCTATATATTCCATGAACAACTTCTGGATTTTGTTATATCATGTAACTAACACGTCGATTTGCTCTCTGCTTGATGAATTGGACTGGCTAAATTGCTGCAACAGCAACCAGTTTCTTGAAATAAATATGTTGAGAATTTTACGTTCTTTCTGGATTTTACAAAATACATCCGACTTTAATATAGTTGAATTTTTGTACAACATTAAAATGGAATTTGTTGTTGATATCACATGACTTTTGGACTTCACTGTAGTTGTTTTAGACTTGTGAAGTCATGTGACTAGTAATGCAAATGTGAAAAATGGGTTGGAATATTCAGAGAAAACCCAGATTAGAAAAGGGACTGCTATTCGTTGTAAGCTAAATTTTTTGTCCAAAATGTTTAATCTCTAAGCTGAACTTTGGTGCGAAACTATTGCCATATTTTCCAGCATAAATCACATGGGTTATACCAGATTTTACAAACCTCGCAAGGAGGTACGGGCTATATCACAAATTTTTTATGCATAATATTAATGCCAACTTCATCCACAGACCTTGTTGCTGGAATGTCGAAACACATCGGTACTTCGTCCAGATTAATAATGGCAGAATAGGTAAGGTCAAGCTTCTGAATTTCCCTGGCAACAAATTCATGAAAATCATCCATCTTCTCCCAATTCTTGGGTAGACGTTGGCCAACAGTCATTCATGTTCTGATTGACAATTGGTTCCTCTTCATAAATTTATATACCCAATGCACTCCTTTAAAATCATCAAGGTGCTTCTCTGCTGCACGAGTTTGGCCTTCAGTTTGATGGCAACTGTCGAGATTTATTGGATGTTTTTCCACTAGGTCACAATACACTGTTTCAGGTCAGCTTCAGTTTGCTTTAGGTCCACAACAAGCACACTTTTGTGGATTCATCTTCTCCAATGCTCCTTTTTCTTCAACCTCAGATTACATTCTCATCAATATCAGATTTTCTGCCTGTGGATCTATTGCCATGCATTTCAGCATACACAATGGCAGTTAGCTTGAAGTCGGCTGTGTAAGAATGTTTTTGGAATTTTTTTAATTTAACAGAAGGAAATTATTTAAACTCGAATCTACACTTCACAAGAATACAATATTAGTTAGCAATGTCCACAATTATGTAGCCTGTTGTTGAGGCACAGCTCTTATAGACAGCCTAAGCGCACAAGCACTGTGTTCCGAGCCTGAATAGTTAATTGATATCAGGCGAGCTACATTTGAAATTGACAATTGTGGCATTTAGCCTCAGGACCTCACACCATTGCATATCTGGCTCACAAAAACCTGGCTTCAAAATTCAAATCTGCCGGCTGCCAGCCAGAATATAGTGGAGGCAGGGTGACTAACTTGAATTGATGCAGATGGATGAATATGGACTTGAGCCGGCTGACTCGATAGCATAAATACAAATTTGCATGTTGATTCATCATCCACGTGAGCATTGACAAGTTTGGTCCTTCTGAAAACAGTAATGGTAGATAATGTGAACATACACAAAAAAGTTCATCAATCTATGGTTGTGGGTTATACAAAGAAGCAGGTTATGTCAACGATTTTTTTATACAAAACCCCATTACCCACTGGCTATATGAGGGTGCAGATTATCTGCATCTGCAGGATATATGCGGAAAAATATGGGACATAATGGCATGTACCTTGGTTCAGATCTTAAGTAGAATGCAGAAGAAATAGGAAATTGTTGTCTCTTGTATTATATATTGAAAAATAATACCAGCCCCAGTATCAATACAAGTTTGGGGACTGGTTTATCTAATTACAAGAAGACAAGTTGATTTTACAGAAAATTCAGTCCTTGTTTATGCAACAATACAGTATATAATTTTAAAGATCTTTTGTCAAAGTTTAAATCAACCCTTTTGTAAATATTTTTTTTAATTGAACAATTGTTTTAACAAATCATCTTAAAAAGCAATGGTTATGTTATTGGTACAGACAAATTGGGGTAAAACTATTTCGTTACAAGATAATAATTTGATTCTTTTATTTTTAAACTGTGATAATAAATGTTTAATTTGTAGAACATACATACATACATACATACATACATACATACATACATACATACATACATACATACATACATACATACATACATACATACATACATATATTGCTATAAAATTCTTTAGACTTAAAGGTTTGAAAGGAACTTAACTAATTTATGTTCATTATGTTTCTACATTGCAGTGTAAATCATGGCAGCAAAGTAAAGTTAGAAATTTTATTCTGCACATTGACTTCCATGCTAGATTTTAGAAATATAGTCAAACTTGTTTCCTATGATACCTTTTTTGGTTTTTATACATGCTCATCATTTTTTTACTTTTGGAGAGTCTTGAAAGAGAAACATCATTAGATTTAGAAAATACATATTTTATAATCTGAAATGTATTTTAATTCCATTCAATAATGGTCATATGTGAACCTTAAAAGAATTAATTTCATCCTGAAAAAAACCCTAGAAATTTATCTTTAGAAAATTGTGGGAACCATGCACACGTCAAAACTGCATTGAATATACATCACTCCTTATCATTTCAGCAACAGGGCTTTGAGGAGCAAACAAGAATGAGCAGCTCAGTTGGAATATATGGAAGACAAATGTTTGAAAACTAGTACATTATGAGGAACCTTACGGATTTAAATTTATTTAACTTTATCCATCTTTGTTTAACTAATAACTCCAGATATTTATTTTTATAGTGAAGTATTACCTGATTTAAATGTTTTCTGTTATTCTAAGCTTTTGCCCTTTAGGACTTACTATACATTTAAATCTAAATTGTATATGTTAGAAATGTTGTGCTAAACACTGATTTAAAAAGACAAAAGGTCTCGTATAGAGTAGGCTTTTAATAATGTTTCATATCTCAGACTTTTAATATATCTTTTGCTTGGAAATGCATGTTTATAATCATTTCATACAGTTGTGAATGTTTATAAGAGTTCTTCCATTAAAAATTACATCCCAGAGTCGGAAGACAAATTTTGTCAGGACCCATAGCCAATAGACATGACTTTCCAATGAATCCCAATCACAAAATGTAGTCCTCTTTGCATAAAAACAACCCATAGACATTATTTTGGCTTAACATCTGAGCCTGGTGCATCCTTTTGAATGGAAGAACGTCAGGTATATCAAAAACATTAGGGCTGGTACACTCTTTTGAAAAAGGTTTCATCAGCTGAGTAAGACATGTTAATATTCTCATTAGGCATCATTCAATCTAATTTGGCAGTAACATCAACCAGAAGATTACATTTTTATCTGTTTTTCACTTTAAATATGGTTTACTGACAAGACTTTGTTTATAAAATGTTCCTTAATTTCATGCTGTAAATTGTATTAAATATCTCTAGCACTAAACAGCTCTGTTTGATTTGTCATGGGCAACAATTTTATTAAAGAGATGTTGATGCTTTAACTACACATTTCTGTTTTTTTTTAAAGTGGTGTCAAGAATGCATGATTTCATGTTGTATGTATAAGGGAAAGATTTCTATTGCAGAAATACATTTGTGATAGCTTGGTTCAAGATTAAGTTTTGGTTTAATGTGTGTGCCTGATAGGCTGATCATTTTTTCATCACTTTTGTTCCACATTTATACAAAATTTATAGCTAGCCATTTCTAAGTTGGGGGGTGACTTGTCATGGCCCATTTTCCACTGCATTAAAGTAATATGTGGCATGTCTACAATTTTGAGTAGTATAGTTTCTTTTAAAGGGTTTTATGGATTTTCATGTATTGTGTGATCTAGGTGTGATTCTAAACAGGATAAATGTGAAGGATCAGTTTTACAGTGCCATTTTTTGTACTACTTTAGTTTCTTCAAAAATTTTACACAATCATAATATCTTAGAAGAACTATTTTATTATTGCCTTGCAAATCCAGCCTCCCAGATACTACTTTTAGCACATGGGAGCTAAAAATTGTCTGCCAATATATGTTGGTCTTACAGAGTTATCTCCCCTTCGCAGCAAACCAGTATCAATTACTACTTCCACTCGTGCCAAAAGACCATGCAAAAGTCAGAATCCACATTAAGTAATGACTATAATTATTTTATTTATGTGCAAGTTTTTAAAGCTTATAAAAACAACTAATATATGTGTAATGCCATTTTTAGTTATGATTTGGTGAGTTTCTATTCCAAGGCATTCTTAGTGTTCTGATGCCAACTTCAGTGTTTTTTATTTGTACAGGCAGTCAGTGTTTTTTTTTCCCTGCAAGTAATTTTCACATTTTGAATTTTGTCACACCTACTTTGCCTCATTTTCACTTGTATGAAGCTTTTTATGTGTAATATACTTGTATACAATTCTGTATATTTTCTGCCTGACAAGCACATGTATGATTTCTATACATGATTTCCTTAGTCATGTCTTTCTCATGCATGTTTCTATAGGTGACACTTGAATCATACTTGTCCACATTAGCAATCCATCATGTTTAAAGTATCCTTGGTCCCTTTTACATATGCAACATCACAAGATATCTTCAATATACAATGTTTATAATTGTGCAGGGCTTTATGCCCCTGAGAAACTTTTTATTTATGTATAATTGTGTATTTTATGGTACATACAAGTGAGGTTGCTTTACCACTTCTTCCTTAGCCTTGGAATGCAATGCTTCAATAATTCTATTTGTGCATAACATCATTGATCTTCCCTACATTGTAATTGAAATCATCTGCTATCACTTTTTTCCAGATAACCATCATTTGATATAGCTCTGTGCCCACAATGTATTCCAGCATCAGATGCAGTCTCACAGATTTATACTTCTTACAGGCGGTATTGTCATTATTTTGCTCTTTTTGCAGATTAGAAATTAAACTCAATATGAATTTCTGCTATTCAAGGGAGATAAATCAACTTACCCTTCAGCCTTGAAGCAAAAGAAATTGACATACTCTCAAACGACTCTGGCAACCAGGTCACCACACAAGGACTAAGCATAACTTCCACTGGTTCATTGTAGAGACAAAGTTCGCACAGAGTATGATTAAAGGCTACTGCTTCGCGATAGCTGGCACCTTTCATCATCATGGAAGAGATGATATCAAACAAAAGAAGGACTTATCTGACCTATTCTCTAACTCTGAGTATATACAATTATAAACATTAGCCTTATGCCCAATATGGAACCTATTTTGGGTATTAGCTAGTTGAACAAGACATATTTGAACCAAACCACTTTCAGGGGCATCTCTGGTGTACCTTTCATACAAGACCTGTTTCATCATGGCATCAGCAACTGCAGTCACAATTAGTGAAATACATGCTCTGCCAGCAGACCTGAATTTTGTGCAGTTCCAACAAGATGAGCCAGTCTTACTCATGACAGCATTCTCTTTCATCGCCAAAAACTGGCTCTCTTCCATGGGTAACCAGACAGTTGTCATGACGCTTCTGTCTAATCTTAACACAACATCTGAAGGCCACCTACAAGACCCAGTTTGGGCTTTCAATTCTATTCCTTAATAGAATAGAGCCATTGCATTGAGTCAGGACAGGAATGTATATCAACACAGACTATCTTGTCCTGGATTAAGTGGGTTATTCACTCAGCTGATAGGGAAATAACCCCAACTCAAATGAACTTATTCTGCATTTTGGTTCACGAGGTTAGAGCATTTGTCTAGCATTCAGTCGGAACTGTTTGCTAACCAACATCATTTAAGCTGTGGGATGGAATTCAGTGACCACTTTCTCTAGCTATTATCTCCAAGACCTGTCATCCCAGAGGACCCGAATCGATTTTGTAGAACCCATATCCGCACCTCAAATGGTCATCCTTCCAGTTCTGTTGACAGCTTCTTAGGACTTGGCTTCACGACTTCAGCTGCATTTGCAAGGGTTAAAATTATTACCAATTTGAAACTGCACCCCAAAAAATGGAGTCCCCTCCACTCTTGTTATCTAGAAACTGTCTCACATACCTTAGGGGACCGGAGATGGTCCCACCAACTCTTACCTATTCTCCAAAGTTATTGTGATTGGGCAATGTATTTGAAGAAGAAACAAAGTTTTCCTAGTAAAATATGTTTCTTCAAGAATACTTACCCAATCGTACACATACACCCTTTCAGCCTCCCTGCATTTACATCCGAGACAGGGAATTAAAATTGTTGCAAGAGCAATATACTAATGTAGATATCTGACAGGTCTCAAATCTGCTAATTTGAAATGACTCTCTTTGTATTTTTATGATATGGATATTTATTTACTCAACTTATCAGTATACTAAGCAACTGACCTCTTTTGAGGAAATATTTTTGCATTGCCAATATAATATTCACTCCATCAGTAGCACTAAAAAAACAGTTCAGACTACCTTCAGTTTATGTCTGCAAGGTCAAAAAGAAGAAAGCACTAAACATCAAACCAGATCAACCACTTCCTCCCAGTCTGGTGCAACACGGGACTCAACAGATTTCATTATAGTCAATGAAGAACAGTGTTCAGAACTAAATTCACAGGAACATGAAAGACATTAAACTCTCTGAAAGGGGAGTAGTATACATATATGAGGTCTTAAAGCCAAAAGGGTATTCTAGCTTAGAAAGTCACCACCCCTCGAAAATAAATATATTCAAACATATTTTGTTATCACCTCACAAGGAGTATTCCAGACCAAAAAACCCCCACGGTATTAAACCTAAAATGACGAGAATAGCAGGTTGGGCAGATGATCTAATGACACATATCGACAATATGGTTGATATTTTATTTGATAGCGATATTTTGAAAGCAGTATAAACAATGTTTATCCCCTCAAGTAACATTTTATCTAAAGTTATAAAAATGTTTTCACTTACCTGTCATGGCTGGTAATGAATATTTTGAAACTGCAGTCATATATATATATATATATATATATATATATATATATATATATATATATAATCCTTTGTCAGAAATGACTAAAATGACAAATCCAACTGCCTTTATATAATAAGTTATTCTGGGAAATTCATTTCAGTGAGCATTTTCATTGACGTGAATTTGGTGTCATATTCCAAAAAATACATTGGAGATTCCAAACTTTAACAACCTGAATTAAAGTGGGTGTTCATTGATCTGATTTTGACTATATTTCAAAAAAGCCATCGGAAATTTCATTTTTAAAGTTCAGCTGATTGATCTAGTTATTATTGGAATTTTTGTGCAACTGATAACACAATTGGTAAGCAACATAGCATGTAAAACTCTTTCTATTGATTTTTATTCATGCAGTGGGTTAATTATTTTCGTGAATATTTTCTTGCAAGCTATTTTGGAATTTTAAAATGTGGGCAGATGGAAAACCCATTTTGTATATGCACTGATGATTTCAAAGAATTAGTTGGGTCGGATGTTTACCCAAGCAATCGTTCAATGTGAAAACTAAACAAATGTGCACATAGTATCTTATCAGATTTCAGTTTTATGATAAAAAAGGTAAATAGGAAAATATTTTTCTCTATATGTTTAGAGAATAGGAAGTAGTATTTGTAAGGAGAGTTTTGAGACACTTTTATCTGTTTCCATGAATCAAAAATTTTATCAGAAAAAAACAACAAAGAAAAGGTTTATCTCATAAACAAAAGCAATTATTTAAAAATTTCATCACCTACCACAAGAATATCAACACTTGCTATTAAGTATAATGTACTGTCATGATATTATAAATAAAATGTAATTCTACCAGATACTTTACAATGAGTTTCAAACAGTTGTTTCATTGCTATTTTACTGAGAAGATACCTACTACCTTTTTGCAAGAACCTTCAACCTGTCTAGGTCTATGTTAATTTTTGTATACTGATTTTGGCTGATTTGATTATGTAAATCGTCATATTTTAATGCATTTTTTGAGATGAATGAAAATATTTGCTATCGTCTGATCCTTAAACGAGCTCATCTAATAATGCTGCCATAAATTGGAGACTGTCAAGAAAGCATAATATGCCGAATGTCACTGACAATACCTTTAAAAAAAAATATTTAGAATACATTTTATTACTTTATTTAATTTTAGATTAGCTTTAATATTTTCATCACCAAAAGCTTCTAGAATGATATGACTGTCATAACCACGAAAGTTATGTAAAACTACAGGAATAAAATCTGAAGCATGAAATTTTAAATTATAACTGTTATAATATAACTCCACAATATTGGCCTTTCAAATAACAATGATCTCGCACCTTTTCACAAACTCTGTTGGAGTCCGCCAGTAACTTTTCACAAATATGAGAATTAACTGCATCATCAAAATCAAGTTGTTTAAACGTTATTCTCATTGAAGCTATTTTAAGTAATCTGCTAGAAATTTTATTAACTTCGTCTATTAAATTTTTAGTAGCCTCGTGGCAGGATTTTTCCCTCTATATAACTTTATCGGAGATGAAAATTTATTGCTGGTGCAACAAACTACTTTATAGGACACTCCGCATGGAATATTCAGAATATTTTCAGCTCCAACCACAGTAGCGAGTAGACACTTGAAATCAGGTTAAATAACAAAATGAATATTTAGATTATGATTATAATTCTTAAATTTTAATATTTTTTCATTTTAGCTTGGCATATTTTTTTTAACATTAACGCAGTATTTAAGATGCTCTTGCAGTCTTCCATCGCTAAAAAAACGTAAAGACATCTATAACAGAAATATTTCTCGTTTTATTTTTTACTGTATTGTTTGCAAACTAGGCCGTTAAAGTTCTTTATTCAACAATAATGTCCCTGATAAAATAATAAATTATATTTTGTATTGCCTTTTCTGAGATATATCTTGTGTAAACTTTTTCTTTCTCATCTAGTCCGAAAAATTTACTGAAATTGTTTTGTTTTTCGAACTTTAGTATATGATTTTCTGCTATTAGAAACGTTATTCCTAAAAACAATTAGTTCGTCCTTATATGGCAAATATTTTTCAATTCTACCTGGATGATCGCACTGAGGATTACTCTCAACCTGTGTAGTAGGTGAAATTTTAGATATGTGTACTGATCATCGTGGTTTTCACACAAATGAGGATTTCTCATGAATATGTGTTTCAATTAAAGCGTATTATTGCTAAATAATAACAAGTTCACAATTGCTTGATCTACCAAGTCAAATGCTTACATAATTATTCTAAGCTTAGGTAATGCAATGTTATATGCTTTGTTTGTTTGTTGGTTTTTTTTTCTCTTAAGTATCCTGACATTGAACAGCAATACTGCATGATGTTGTATCTAGTCCCTGTAATAAGAGTATGAAAAATTTGTTTGATGCCTTTGCAGTAAATATGGTAGTCACACATAAAGTATAGCAGCAGGGACGGTGAACCCTACAAAATTTTGCTCGAGTTATTAACGAAAAATAAAGGTTCCTACAGAGGCTGAAAAAAAAAAGTCAATAACGCTAAACCAAAGTCTCTAACTAATAAATCTAATAAAGTCATTTAGGTTAGCTGTTTTGTTATATTATTATTGAGTTATTTTTTACGATTTTGTAAGGCGATTTTGTTTACTTGTAAAGCGACTCAATTGTTGTCCTTCACCGACCCTGCTGCTCTAGACGGTCAAGGGGAGCTAACCAAAAATTTTATCTAGACCAACACGATACCTTGATCTTGGATCATGTAAGTTTATCGTTATAAATCCGAACGGAACAGTTTGTGCTTTAGAAAAGAAATTTTTAAATTTAATCATATCCAAATCCTCTGAACACCAAGTATAATAAATATTCTGCAGATTATAATTATCCACTCCATTAAACACGACTAGAATATTAGTTATCTAAGGGTAACCGCTAGGATGCTGCTGATTATTTTTGATAAAAATTACATTACATTAAATACATACACATACATACATAATATATTAAACATCTATTATAAATATTATTAATAATGAATGCTGTTGAACCTTACTCAGCTAAATTAACTCGAGAACGACTAGAGGCTATTTAAAAAAATCTACCTGTTCGTGATTCTGTTAAACAACAGCTACAATCACGTCAGGATTCTCAGGTTGAATTTGAAATGGACACAAAACAATTACTTAAACCTATTACTGACACAACTAAAGATATTAAACCTGTGTTAGGGAAAATAGCAGAAAGAGCCAAGAAAACAAAAAAGATTATTAGAGAACTTCCTGTCGAAATAGTAGTTGCTGCTCAACCAATACAAGAACTACCTGAAGGCGCTGAAGAACCAGCTCCTAAACAAGGGAGTAGTAAATTTATTAGCACTGCTGAATTGATGAATAAATTTGAAAAAAAAACTATTGAAGTAATTGAGGGCATTAAAAACACGGAACGATTTGTTTTGGGCGGTTTTTCTCAGCGAGAAAAATTACTTAAACCTGAACACGCTAAATATTTTAAAACCCGTGTCCAGTGGCAAAAAGCATATCGTATGCGCATGAATGTTGAACAAGCTAGAGGTGGTGATCCATTATTTCAGGATTACATAGATAAGATTTATAAAATTATTTCAAAAAGAAGAGTAGAAGAAAAAGATAAAGCAAGACGAGAAAAAGAAAAAAAATACAAGAAAGAAAAGAAAAAAAGAAATAGAAGAAGCAAAACAAAGAAAAGCAGCAAAAAAAGAATACGAAAAAATGAAAAGTAAAGAATCAGTGCAAAAAAATAAGGAAAAACTAAGAGGAGGACCAGGAATGCCATCATCTCCTTAAATATTTTTATAACCACCACCACCGCTATCTCCTTAAACAACATTGGAACTACCACCACCATTATCATCATCACCACCACAAACACAACAGCAACCATCACAAAAGAAAAGTGAAGAAGAATATTGGCCATCGGACACTTCTACTGGAAGTGGCCTTATCACACAAGGAAGTGGTCTTATTACTCAGTGTCCTAACAACGTCCTTGCTGATGTTGAACGACTATAAATTCTGATTGGAGGAAAACGAGCTGGTAATAATTCTCCAGAACTTATTAATGAAGCAGCAGATATTTGTAAAAGATTGTTTACAGGAGGTATCATAAATATTAATGTGTATCAGTCTCTCATTAATGAAATCGCCGATGATTATTATAGTGACTAAGTTACCGGACTAAGTATGTAATTAAACATAATGACTATTTAATAAATGATAATACATAGTGCTCAACGTGGACCAATTATGGTCAGGGTAATTAACTCTCGAATACCGATTTACAAGGCAACCTATGGAGATGGGTTAGGTGACATTGTTCAGGGTCTATTTAGAAGAATAGCCCCAAAAAAACAATACCAATTGCACAGCAGCTGGGTATGAAAGCTATTGATGTTTTTCGTAAAAAAAAAAAAAAAAAAAAAAAAAGGTATAGGTGTTGCTGGTAATGTTGCTTGTAAAGCATTTTCGGCGATTAAAGATACACTAACACAATTAATACGCAGACCTCAGCTGGTAAAATTACCTAGCAGTGAATTAATGCCTGCAAATATTAGTAAAAAAAATAAATCAAGTCGCTAATCAAAAACTAGCAGAGTTGGCTGATATACCTTTATCAGAAAAAGAGAGAAATATAACCCCAAGTCTCATAGCAGGAGGTGGTCTCACTTCTCCAAGTGATCTTCGTTTTAGACGATAATAATTATAATAAATATGATCAAACGTATGAGTGATCCTGCATTCGACATGGACGCACCAGTTCTCAAAGATGAGTCTATACGTGATTATCAGTATTATTCTTATGACGCATGAATGCCAAATCAGCGAGGAAGGATTGAACTTCAGGTTTACGATACAAGTAGATATTTCTTACCCTCAGAAGCATTTGTTGAAGTCGAAGGTGAAATATTAAAAGCAGATAATACTGAATACGATGCTAAGGTGAGCGTAGGTTTTGTTAATAATGGTATTGTGGCGCTGTTTGATAGCGCTACGTACATGATTGACGGAAAAAATATTGAATCAATTCAGAAGGATAATGACGTTGCTACAACAATACTTGGTCTTGTAAGATACAGTGATGATTACTCAAGATCAGCTGGTCCATCAACTATGTTTGTAAAAGATACTTCTAATTCTAAAGAATATCAACAATATGAAATAGGAAAACCAAGAAATTTTGCTAGAAACGGAAATGCGGATGTACAAAGAATGATTATTAATGTAGATCCAGATTTCAACCTAGGATTTAAAATCACGTCGAGCGATGATAAAAGGAAATAGAAGAGTGTTTTCATGTACAATTCCAATGTCACATATCTTTGAATTCTGTAGAAATGTCAGAAAAGTCATTTTCGGAGCCAAACATACAGTTGTACTAGTGCGAAAAGCTACAGACGATGATGCAATATGGAGACCCACCGGTAATGCTGGCAGAGTAATTCTTACAAAACTTTCCTTGTGGATATCAGTATTTTCTCCATCAATATCTGAAGAGCAACGGTTACTATCTTTTATGAGTCAGGGTGGTAAATCAATGCTATCATGGCTGACAATGACCACAGATGCTATCCAGAGTAATATTAACGGTTTATTTACATGGCAGATAGCCTCTCAACAGGGGGTTTCTGCACTTAAACATATATATTTATTGTATTACAAAATGCTGCACGAGTAAATGACCAAACGCATAGTCACATGATATTTGACAGACTTGGTGTTTCTGAAGTTTCATTAAGGATAAATGGACATCAAGAACCATCCGAGGATATATTACTGATTTTCGATCAAAATCATGTAGCACGTGCATATCATCGTCTTATGACGTTTATGGGCCGTGATCAAAATGTTGATACTGGATTACAAATATCACAATTGGATTTTACAACCTTATATCCGATTTATTACTTTTCGCTCGAACATTTAGATTTGACCAGACAATTGGTAGTCGATATACATTTTCGAGCTAGTATAACAAGAGGAGCTATTAATAATTACAGAGCAATCACAGTTATACTCAGCGATAAATCAATGCTCATAGAATATGCTGGTGGACGAATGAAATTCATTGATGCTCCAGTAGAAAATATGTAACACGCAATTAGATCATTATGAATATTATAAATGTCATATAATCATGCTAGTATTACCCTGACTCCTGGTCAGATAAAAAGACTGCAATCAGCATCAAACAATAATTGTGGAATAAAAATATCGTTGAAAAAGAAACAGATGAATGGTTCAGATAAATTATCGTTGACCGATCGTCAATTCAAACACTTTAATAAAGCAAAACTATCAAATAAAGGCGTCAAACTTATTCTTTCTGCAGGCGTTATCGAATATACTTTTAAAACGGGTGGTATATTTTTCCTTCTCGCAGCTATACCAGCATTAATAGCCGCAGCAGCCCCGGCTGTTGCGAAAGCAGCTGCTTTAGGTGCTGTTGGAACTGCTGCTGGAATAGCATTAAAGAAAGCAACTGGACGTGGAATAAAAAAAGGGGAAAAGGTCTCAGATTACCAGGGACCCCGCCCTCATGGTACGGAAAAGGTCTAAGACTTCCAGGGACAATTTACTGATCTCGCCTATGACTAATTTTGATTTACTCGATGCTGCTAAAAAATTAAAAATAAAAAACTTTAGAGATGTTTTATGCTCGATCAATTACCAAAATAACCGAACAATACTGAAACAGGTATTATTAATCTTGATTAAAACTCTGGACCAGGTATCTATTGGGTAGCTTATACAATTGATCCACGTGGAATTATCTATTTTGATTCGTATTGATTAGCGCCACCAAAAGAATTTCTTCATTTTGTCAGTAATAATACTGCTCCAACATGGTATTCTACATTACCAACACAAACATTAACTGATCCACTAATATGTGGTCAAGAAGTACTTAATGTACTTGATGCTATATCAATGGCACCGCAAGGAAAGCCACCTCATAAAGTTGTGCATGAATATACCACATTGTCACATTTAAAAAGACATCAGTAAATATTATGGTAGATATTTACGGAAGATCTGATCGTGATAAAGCTAAGCAGCAAGGTGATTTATCTAAATATGTAACCCTCGATCAACTCAGAAATGAGATTGATGATTTATTTAATATTGCAAGTGTGGATCATAATGAATTGTTTGGGTTTTTTCAGGACAAACAATGACGATTAAAAACGAATAATATACAACTACCAGACGTACTTACACGAATTATTACTGCAGTTGCTGATAATATCGTTACTTTTTTTGATCAGGGTAAAATACAAGATTCCGGTAAGTCAGTTAACGATTATGTAAGGACGACTGGCGGTGTATTCTGTGGAAATGTTATTATGAACAAAAATAAAATCACAGATCTTGGATATCCAACTACAGATAGTGATGCTACCACAAAAAAATACATTGACGATCAAGAATCTAAGTACGTATTAGCCAACGGTGGTATAATGCATGCATTTCTTGATATGAACCATAATGGTATTAGTAATTTAAAAACACCAGAATCTGAGTTTGATGCTGCTACAAAAAAATACGTTGATGATAAACAAATTCCAATCATTAAAGGAATAGTCAAATCGAAACTGAATTTACCGGAATCGTGAATACGATTTGGAGTTTTCGCAGAAACATAAACAGAACTAATAACGAATTTTTTGGAAGTCCACAAAATGTTGATATAAAACTTACTGATATTAACAAAAAACTCAATGATATTATTGGAGGAATTCCGGATATTATTTTTAAAAAAAAAAACCTGATTAAAATTCCTCACAATCAGATAAGATATATAGTGTATACAGTTGCATCTGGGTTAGGATCGTGGACACCAAAAAAAACCCATCAAACATACTGCGGAGATTACTGATATATATATATATATATATATATATATATATATATATATATATATATATATATATATATATATATATATATATATATATGATGTCCGTACTTAGCGTTGCAGATTTTAGAATATCCACTACGTCTCCATCAACTGGTGATTTTTCTAAAACTATATCGGTGTTGTTAGATAAAGATTGTGAAGGAACATTTACGCTGGAATCATCGAGTAAAATTTTACCTCGAGCTTACTGGTGGTGTTTGGAATTTGTAACACAATTAACTTAACGTCATTAGTATAATGGATAAAATAACTACGTCATCTATCGACATTCAACATCACAGATATAATCAAGCATGTGAATGTCTGACCAAACTAAAAAATACCATCGACCATTATGCAGTAAAAGTAAAAAAATATCGAGGACGTATGGTTGTCATTGATATAGTTGTGTACTCAGTTTCTGCTATTGTTGCTGGATCCGAGTTAATATTATCGACATTAACAATGACAGCTCCAGCAATTATAACAACTATTGTTTCAACTTCAAAGGTATTATTAGTATTATTGCTAAAAAAAAATAGCTACATCTGCGAATGATAAATTGCGTGAATATGATAAAATTACACACAGCAACAGCAACCCACTCTAAACTATCTGGATATATTTCCACGTATCTCGGTGATGATAAAATATCTGACAAGGAGTTTGCAATGATAATTAAAACCTACGATGAAGCATTCAGAATCCCTAGTGATTCTGGTGACAAAATAAATGAAGAATTAAACAATAATAATAACAATAATGTCAGCGCCTAAACATCGTTTGGATATTGAGTCAAGATAGTTGTTACAGCAGATAGTCACTAATACAACCCCTTTAAAAACAACTATGATATCAATAAGTTCATCCAATCCTGAATTCAGCGTTAATTTTCCAACTGCAATTCCAATAAAAGAAATAGCGTTAGCTCAATTACGTGTTTATTATAGCTGGCCTAATATTAGATCAAAACCATTTGTGGACAACAACCAAATAATTCATTAGTATTCGCAGATAAAAATAAGTCTGTTGGAACTCCCAATTGGCAAGAAGTTAGTATTCCAAGTAGCAGTTATCAGATAGAGCAAATCAATGAGGAATTCCAGCGCAGAATTAAGTCTTTAACCGGAAAAGAGTCGAAAATAGCAATTACTGTTTATGAACCAACATTATCGTCGGTGATTGAAATACATTCTCCTGACTATGCTGTGGATATTTATCAACGTTCGATTAGATCAGTATTAGGATGGCCTGAAGTTAAACCTGTTTATCAAGGACCACCAGAACCAACTAAAATGAGTTTAAAACAAGTGAAGAAAAATTCATTAAAGATCCTGAATATCGAGGAAAATATCCATGGCGTTAAATAAAATTTAAATTTGATTCAAACAATAATGTTCATTAGTTTATCGATTTTGATGGTAAAAGGATCCCACAGATAACTAAATCAGCATTTAATATTATCGTAGTCCCCAAGACGCCAGGGCGTACTAAAGATATTATTGATGAAGAATTTGTTAAAGAACTTTTACATAATCTTAAACCTGAATACGATAAAACGTTTAATGATTTAAGAAATTTACTTACTTCATTATCACAGCATTATGATCATAATGTAAAGCAGTAAATAATGGAGTTAATAAAACACTTAAATGGTATCTTATTCGATTTATACATCGCCAATCGAAGTATTATAAACGTTGCAACTGATCTTAGTAGAACTGCTTACACTAATCAAAAAAGTAAGCAATTTTTTCTTAATCATTATAAAATAAAAGAAAATGATTTACGAACATTTATTAAACCAGTTCTAAATAACGCTGAAATGAAGAAATCACTTAGTGATCTTATTGTTGAACACTATAAAAGAATATGTGATTCATGGAAAACATTAATCCCGTTTCTAACTGTTCTCAGATATAATAATGACCCATATGGAATAGGACGTCATATCTCACCTAATATTGTTAATATGACATCTGTCATTGCACTGAATCTATTATGCTATATAATTGACAGTAGCAACAATGTTGACATCTCTAAGTCTAAGTCTAATCAAGCCCAGCAGGGATATATATTATATTCGTCCAGTATTCAAACACCCCCAGGGTGGCTTATTGTATCAGAGCCAATAAATCAAGTCTACCTGCGTGTACATAATCCATTATTGTTAAGAATGAATTTCAAACTCACAAATCAGGATGGAAATATACTTGATTTGAGAAACGAAACTATATATTAATTTATAAATACGCTGATCTATGAGTAAATTTTTTAAAAAATGATTTTTTGACATTGACCTTGTCGGTTGACCTTTTTTGGCTATATTTTTTGCGTTGTGCCAATTTAACTCACATGTACCGTTTCTTTCGGCTTTAACAATTCATTCTGAATTGTTTTTATTTAGGCCCTTCCAATGAGATAGAAAGCTCATGCATGATATTGTTTATTTGGGGGAGGACACCATATTTTGTGGTTTCATATCCCACCAGTCAAACCCACGGGATAAATACTAAAATGTATTCATCACTCTGTTTAACCCAGACAATCCCAAAGTAGGTAAAATCATCGCAAACCACTGGCCAACCGTGCAATCGTCAGACATACTAAACCTAATACTTCCGAACAAACCTGTAGTAGCTTACCGGAGACCAAAAAACCTAAAGGACATCCTAGTCAGGGCCAAGCTAACGCCAATCGCTAGTCAAAACCAACCTAGTCAATCTGGACCCTGTGGCGATAAAAGATGCAAAACCTGTCAACATATGATAGAGACCAAGACATTCACTAGCACAGTGACTCAAGAAAAACTAAACATACATGGTCCAAACAAAACGTGCAAAACAGAGAATGTGATTTATCTCATCACATGTAAGATCTGTGGTCTTCAGTACGTCGGAGAAACTGAAAAGCTACACAAAAGGATAAACCTTCATAGATCTGATTGGATGACAAAAAGCTGTACAGAAGCTCGGTCGCAGAACACTTCTCCTCTCTTGTCCACACTTTCAGTGATATAATACTTATCGCTATTGCTAACAATCACAGCTGGAGTTCCGAAACCAGGAAGGAAAAGGAATCATACTGTATACGCCGCCTTAGAACATTGAAACCAAGCGGTCTAAACCAAGAAGACTAGAAAATAAAAACTATGCTCTAGTAGAATTTAACATTTTCTAAATCTTACTATCCTTCAATTTTTACTATAAGAATAACCGGTATAGAATCAAATATCCGGGATAAAATCTGCGTTACATATGTACACAAGGTAAAAATAGATGTCGCTTTGGCTTGTAGACTTTTAGGGAATTATACAACGATTTCAGTTTCCGCAACTAGTCTATACAAGCTGGTTGTATTTATAGTTTTAGCACATGTGAAGACAGAAATGTAGAGGTTTACAAACACAACGTTTTTGTGTTTATTTGTTTGTCGTAACTATGTTTTGTATTTGCCTTTGAACAAGACTCATTAAGAGTCGAAAACGCTTAGGCTAGTTAGTTACTAGTTTCGTACTGTTCGTCGTCAGTTTATTGCATCTATTTTAATTAATCCCTGACACACGTGATCCCTTGGTGGATCCAGTACGCTTGAAAGGGTTGTTATTCGCCATATGATTTGTATTCTTTATATATATATATATATATATATATATATATATATATATATATATATATATATATATATATATATATATATAATTGTCTAAATCATTTTTGTTTCAAATCTGGTTAGATAATCATTTTCTGTCTTTATAGGAGATCCGCAATCCAAACATAGTTGTGTGATCCCCCTAACTCCAATTCCACATTGAATACATGGTTTTGGTCCAGTACTTCCATATCTGATACTCTGCATATGGTAACCGCAGTATTTGTTTACACATGGTTTATCACAATAAGAAATATTTCATTTTGAAACCATATATATATATATATATATATATATATATATATATATATATATATATATATATATATATATATATACTAAATTTCAATTTGAATATTTGTCTTAATTAGAATGATGGAGGAATTATCAGTAATTGAACCATCTGCTACTAGATTTGATCTTGACAGACTATCAGAAAATAAATTTAGTGTTTCTAACTTTAACGAATGCAGATATAACCAAAAGTACCCGTGAAGCCAAAAAGGAATTTCGTGAAGATGATGCTGTATATGTGTGGTCAACTTTTAGAATTGAAAAAGTTATTAATATTATGAACGACGAAGGAGCGAAAGTAATTATTAACCACCTTGATAATCAAAAATATTTTATTTTAATAAAATTTATTGCAGAGACAGACGATGATATTCATATGCAGTCTGGAAATAATATCGTTTTATTAAATAACAAATCTAAACCTGGAATACTTCCTGGAATTGAGAGACCGGATTTTTTAGCGAGGATATCCAGTTAGTGCTGTTGTATATGGATTGTATTTACTGAATGATAAACCTAATTTTGCAGATCTCAAAACGATGAGACTGTCAGAGTCAAGAATAAACTGTTGCGGAGCGCATTACTGAACATTTTAAAAATGCGATGCGTGGTAATGGCTTAACAGATTTAAGACGTAAAACATATATGAATGGACAGGGACAGTTAAAGATACTGGTGCATCTATTAAGGAATTTGCTAAGCTAGAAAAGTCATTAAGATTTCCAATAACAGTAAAAACACTAACAGGAAAGATATTGTACAAACCAAAATATATCAAAAATGGAAGCCCTATAACAATTATTGGTCATAACGGACACGTATGGACTGCTGCTGTACCTGTATTTCCACGAGACAGAATGATTAAATTTTATAATGGTCATGTATTTGATTTTATTAAAAATATTAGTAAAAGTGACCCTGTATCTGTTTGGTTATTTCAGAGTTCCGAACATGATTACGATCAGTTTGTACGGTCTAACGGTAATATTTATCGTACAAAATTTCTTTATAAAAAAAATGAGAAATCTTGCACTAAAATATACTTCTGACGATGTCAAAATTAGACAACTACTGAATAATTGTTTTACCGTACCATCATACCATCGGTCGTGGTCGCTCAGGAAAAAAATTCATGGAAACCGACAAGATCAGAATTTATTGAGGATGTACAAAAAAGTTGCATAGAATATGGAAACGGTGGATTATGGAATACTAAATACGATTATAGTGATGTTTTCTCAGTCGATATGGCTACATGTTATCCTGGAAGATTTTTTGGATATAGTGAGTGTTCTAAATATTTTAACAGATTCGGACACCCTACACATGACATGGCCAGAGTTGCGATAAATGGACCCTTGCCATATTTTGATTTAACCGGATATGTATGTATGTATGTATATATATATATATATATATATATATATATATATATATATATATATATATATATATATATATATATATATATATTGAATCATTCGAATTCGCAAAAGATCTCCATCCGATTACTTATGCTTGGTTTGGTAAACACTTTTCAGAAAAATGTTGGACCTCAATAGTGTTATTAAGATATATGCTTGATATTGGAATATTAGTATCGTGAAAAGTAAATGAGGCAATTATATCCTATAGTCCACAAAAGCAAGTTTGGTTACCAGAACCGAAGAGACTTAATATAGAAGATACCAGAAAAGATTTTCCTGATCTTGCCGAAGACAACATTATTAAAAATTACTAATAATATACTTAAATGTAGAGATTAGCATGATAAGAAGCGTGCAAAAGATCTTGGTAGAAAGATAATTGGTAAATTTATTTAAGGCAGTTCATACGGTCATAAACGACACTGTACTAGATTGATTATGGAAGATACTGAGTTAGATTTTATAATCGCTGATACAACGGAGAAAAACACATTTATAAGCCGAAGTAATGCTTATTTATCGGACGGGACCAACCTAGGCACTATTGTGAGCTATATTGAGGGCGACTCACCGCAGTTTACTCATTTAAGATCTTCAATGCTAGCCTATGTTTCTATAAATCTAATGTCAATGATAAATAGATTTCCTCATCACGCTGTTAGAGTTGCTACGGATTCATTTTATATAAACAAAAATATAAGGATTTATTAAATCCGCTACTCGGTAATGGTGAATGGGGGGCATGGAGGATAAAATAAGAAAAAATACTTATCTGTTCTGAATTTGCTGACGTTGAAATTAAGGAAATGTATTACAGAAATAACAATCAAATATCAGTGTCATCTGCACCATCTGTGTACGATCCTGTAACCTTATGTCTTTTCATCAAAAATGATAATGCACCAAGAAATTCTTTACCAAAATCTACTTGCAATAGCTGTGGCCATCGTAGACTACCACGTTGATAAATTCGCTCAAACGCAGAGGCAACTTCAAATGCTGTCTTTTTTATAATGGTTCCCCTTCTTAATATCTACTTGCAACGTCAACAACAGTCAATGAGTATTTGTACGTGTGTGACTTTCGTCCACGTGTTTTAATAGTATCGTGTGGTAAAAACAAAATATCTGCTTGATGAACTTCGTTAGGAACACTGACAACAAAATGTGCATATTGAATTTTTTGTGGTGGTAAATAAATTTGCCATATTGCCTGTCGTGCTAACCAATTTTCAGCAACAGAACGTGAAACTTTAGCTGCTTCATCAAGTTACATCTAAAATACCCTCTAGGACTATAATAAATAGATGCCATTAAAATAATTATATAATTAATTACCAGCCCATAGCATTTTTTTACTTTTCATAGCGGATTTTATCAGAAAACTGGAGAGTTTCTCTCTAACAGATTTATTAGGTATAGAATTTAATGCATGAATCAATTTCACATCTGCAAGATGCCGCTGCTGCAAATCTTTACTTTTATAAGCAACGTCATGAATGTGACATGCTTGATCAATTTTATTTACTGGATACTCTCCTGGTGTTGGTTGATCTTGATCATCAAGTCGGATATCAAGTCTAGTTCCAGGACCACAATAATTATATCCAGGAAGGTGTTTCTCACCAATATATTTTGCCCATGGTAATCTAGGTAATTTTCCTAAAGAAGCAGCAATATATCCACCTATCTTCGAGGTCCCTGAGATAAATTTATATTTTTGTCTACCACATTTTACAGATTTACCTGTTAATGCACGTCGTTTATTTTTTGTTATTATTGTTGTCAATCCAGTGGTGGGTGTAGATGATTTACATCGAACACAACATAGACTCATGTTATTAATAATATGAATACAATAATTGATTTTTCGGCGACACGAAAACAGGAACAAGTAAAGCACCATCCAGCATTACCAAATTCGATAAGAATGATTATAATAGGTCCATCTGGATCAGGTAAAACACAATTATTATAAAATTTAATAATGAGGTGGTTGAGATGCAACAAACTATATTTAATAGCACCGTCTGTAGATGATCAGCATTGTTACGAAGTACTTAAGGATTTTAACGAGAAAGTAAAACCAGTTAATAAATACGGTGACGATATTATTGACTTTATGACAGATATAGATGAAACCCCGTCTATAGATGACTTAGATGGATTTATTAATAATCTCGTAGTATATGATGATGTAATGTTGGACAAACAATCTAATCCAGCTAGAATATTTTCTCGAGGTAGACATAAAAACACAGACGTGATTTATGTTACTCAGAGATACACACAGATACCTAAGGTTATCAGAGATAACTAATATTCTAGTTGTGTTTAATGGAGTAGATAATTACACTCTGCAGAATATTTATTATACTTGGTGTTCAGGGGATATGGATATGATTAAATTAAAAAATTCTTTTCTTAAGCACAAGCTGTTCCGGTCGGATTTGTAACGATAAACTTACATGATCCAAGATCAAGTTATCGTGTTGGTCTAGATGAAATTTTTGGGTAGCTCCCCTTGACCGTCAAGAGCAGCAGGGTCGGTGAAGGACAACAATTGAGTCGCTTTACAGGTAAACAAAATCGCCTTACAAAATCGTAAAAAAATAACTCAATAATAATATAACAAAACTGAGCTAACCGAAATGACTTTATTAGATGGTTTACTTAGCCGTATGGAAACATAATTAGTTAGAGTCTGGTTTAGCGTTATTGACCTTTTGTACAGCCTCTGTAGGTACCTTTACTTTTCGTTAATAACTCGAGCGAAATTTTGTAGGGTTCACCGTCCCTGCTGCTAGTATTTTGCATGTCTAAACAATAACTGACAACTGTACCAAACATTTTCGCAAACTTTTACACCTAAGTGTTGATCATTAAGTTTGACATATTACCAATAAATTGCAGTTTTCTGCAATAAAAATACATAACTTGGCTCATACGCTGATACAGTTTGTGGGGCCTTAAAAATCCATATAAACTATGAAGATATAATAACCATGTAAAAAGGGAATGAATGGAAACTGTGACATCAAAATGCACCACAAGAGATGTCACACCATCTACTGTCTTTGGTTATCTCTAGTGCATTATCTTCTGGGAGCTGGTTCTCAAAATTCTCATTCAGTACATTATATATATATATATATATATATATATATATATATATATATATATATATATATATATATATATATATATATACAAACACACACACAATTAGAGCAGCTATTGAAGGTAAAATCATTACACCGACAGCATTAAAGTAATTTTAAAAATTTCTTAAACTATACTCTCCATATTGAACGGACATTAATATTCACACTGAAAAACAATGGCTTGTGGGTTTGACTCTGACTTAGACCGTCATCTATTGACACGGTGTATATTCTGGCAAACAAGGTGATTTACTCCTAGTGCTTCAACATGAAAGGGTAATAAGCCTTAATTTACAATTAAACACAAGCAATACATCAAGTATTTACAATATTTTGGCTTTAGCAGACAACTTCCTTTTTATTCTATTTTTTGGAACAAGCATGAAATAAGCAACGGAATGCAAATTAATTTTGTTTCAGGTGTGTGGGGGGATTAATAATGGTCACTGCAGACTATATCGCCTGTCACTGGTCGGATAATGCACGGTATTGAATGCAACTAATAACGAAGTATAAATGCACAGTTCACTACAGCACGTCACTTCCGCTTTGTATAATAGAAATTGTCGAGCGCGAAATCGGCTAGGAGCGTTCTTCTTTGTGCGATAAAATGTTGATGTTTTGTGGTCATTATTTTCATTAATGATAAGGTATTTGAATAATACCTTTAAAAATTATATCTAGAAGATTAAATTAATCACATAAACGAACATTGTTTGAGCACACTAGTTGACAATTTACATTAAAATACAAACAATGATCACATTATGCCAGTGATATTTTCTTTAATACATTGATCTAAAATGATCCATGAAAAGATGCAAATGTGATACCGAACAACGACGAGAAATATATTTAGCAGAAATTAAATAATTTATAGATTAATAAAAGAAGACCAAGAACTAACAGTTTAAAAGGGCATTAGGTATATATATATATATATATATATATATATATATATATATATATATATATATATATATATATATATATATATCTTTGGACTGATGTGACAGTACGATGATCAAAAGTTAAATGATGAAAAGTTTACATGGTAAATAAAACAGTTTACAAAAATCGTACATTATGCAAATGCAATGAATGTGCAGGTACAATGACACATGAATGAATGAGAAAAAACATTCACCGATATTTAAACATTCATAGAGATGAAAGATTTAATTAAATAGATATACCATCAATATTCATGTTGTACTAACTACTTAACGATTCAACCGCATAACGATGATTACTATAAGTAAATGTTGTTAAAAAGCATTTCCATCTGAAAACACTTAGAGATCCTCACCATAATAACCTTAATAATGACGCATAAATGTTCAAGAAATGTGTACGAGAAATTGCAAACTAGAATCTGCTCAATGTTATAGTGCACCGGGACTAGTTTACGATGTGAGTTCAAATATATCGGAATTGACCTAATAACCGACTATGCCGCGTTCTTGATGACTAGAAGTGAAATAAGTATCACTGCATTCAAGATTTTAGCAAGAGTCACGTGCTAAGATATATCTCTCTCATGACTTCATGTATTTTTCTATCGTTTACAACGCAATAGAGTAATTTAGATTGGAAATGTTATTATATGACTTCGTTGGATGTACGTTCTCAAAATTTCTGTGAAATATGGAATATAGAAGGAAAACCTAACTTTTCAGTTTTACGGATGAACAATCGACAATATTTATATGACAGGACCTAATCTGAGATAACCCAGTTGTATTTTAATATATGGATATTCATACACTCAGATTGTCCGTAACCTAAGCCACTGACCTCATTTCAGTAAATATGTTAATTGCATCGCGGTTATGATAATAACAAAACCGTTCAGACCCCCTTCAAGTCACATCTGTAGGGTCAAAAGAAAGCAAGCAGAAAACCCCAAAGCAGCGCAAAAACTAATTCCCAGTCTAGTGCAACAAAGGACTTGTCAGATTAATTATTGACAACGAAGAACAGTGTTGTTAACCAAATTCACAGGGACCTGCAAGATATTAAAGTGACTCAGAAAGGGGCTGTACAAAAAAGATATTAAATTATTTTTAAAAACAGAGAAATTTAGTGGGGTGGAATCTGAAATTGTTAATCAGCTATTTGCGTAAATGAAAAGAGTAAATACCAAGATCACAGACTTGGAAGAAAGAGTAGACTCACGTGGTTTATGAAACTGATCAATTAAAAAAAATCTAAACAAAACAATAACTGAAGTATGAATTTGAAAGAGAAACTCCAACATACCTCAACGTATGGAGCAAATGAAACAATGTAGAAAGTAAATCATAACGAACAACAAACCAGGAACACAATTTGAAATTATTTGATATACCGGAGTCAAAACTTTCTGATCTTCGGGTAATTTTTCAGTGTCTGACGGCTTTAACGGTTTCATCAGAATCTGTTCTCTTATAGCATTCAGGTAGCAGTGGTTCCAACATCGGTGACTTAAATGATGTAATTGTTCTTTGCGTTTCACTTGAATATTGACAAATTCTTGGCAATGCATTCTCTCAATTCAACAATCAAACCACCAATGTTCTCTTGCAAAGTATCCATGAATAAGTTGCTGGGGGTCCCATTAAATGTAGGTGGTGATAGTATGGAGACCATCGAGCATGTTTCAGATGAGCAGAATCTCTATGTTCCCATACATGTAGCGACACACCGCCACTGAAGTACTTTACTTTATCACCTTTGCCCTTGTAGATAAATCCGGGTCTAATTCTTCGAGGGTAGACCATTTCCTTGAACGGCTTGTAATAAACTTGTCTTCTCATTTTGACAATCGCACAGGCAACGAATATTCTTCCTTCACAGGTCCACTTCGATGAGAGTACAGTGAAACTCGCAGTTGTCTGCTCGGGGATGGATGTGATCCGAAGGGTGGTATTCGCATCGTTTCACATGGAGAATGCCACCGACAATGAAAACCAGTAAAGTGATAAGGTATACGATTAACGAGTGTCATCGCTTTTGCACCCGTCAGGTTGACAAAGCAAGTATCACTTTCCATGGACGGTATTGATATAGTCATAGCAAAGTGCCCATGATGTGGTACTGAATCGCTGATGTCGAACCCACAAGCCATTGCTTTTGAGTGTGAATATTAATGTCCGTTCAATATGGAGAGTATAGTTAAAGAAATTTTTAAAAATACTTTAATGCTGTCGGTGTAATGATTTTACCTTCAAAAGCTGCTCTAATTGTGTGTGTGTTTGTGTGTGGGTGTGTGGGTATATATATATATATATATATATATATATATATATATATATATATATATATATATATATATATATATATATATATATATATATATATATAACCTACTGAATGAGAATTTTGAGAACCAGCTCCCGGAAGATAATGCACTAGAACTAGAGATAACCAGTGCATTTTGATGTCACAGTTTCCATTCATTCCCTGTTTACATGGTTTTTATATCTTTATAGTTTATATGGATTCCTACGGCCTCACAAACTGTATTAACGTATGAGCCAATAATTAAGTTATGTATTTCTATTGCAGAAAACTGCAATATATTGGTAATATGTCGAACTTAATGATCAACACTTAGTTGTAAAAGTATGCGAAAATGTTTGGTACAGTTGTCAGTTATTGTTTAGACATGCAAAATACTTTATTGTGACTACCATATTTACTGCAAAGGCATCAAACAAATTTTTCATGCTCTTATTACAGGGACTAGATACAACATCATGCAGTATTGCTGTTTAATGTCAGACTTTTAGGATACTTAAGAGGAAAAAAGAACAAAAAACAAACAAGCAAACGAAACATATAACATTGAATTACCTAAGTTCAGTATAATTATGTAAGCGTTTGACTCGGTAGACCAAGTAATTGTGAACTTGTTATTATTTAGCAATAATACGCTTTAATTGAAACACATATTCATGAGAAATCCTCATTTGTGTAAAAACCACGATAATCAGTATACATGTCTAAAATTTCACCTACTACACAGGTTGTGAAGTAAATGTCCAAAAAGTAGGGAGAAAGAACAAAGACATCGCAAACTTTCATTTACTTGTCAGCATTCATCCATGACACTCCTGCAAGAAAATAAACGTACTTTACAGAACTACAATGTGGAGGTGGACATTATTATTACAGACAGGCGTGTTCAGATACAGAAATTGATCCGAGAGATTATGAGAGCTACACACTATTATGATGTGTGGCATGTAGTCAAGGGTAAGTAAATATGGCAATTTTTACAACATTGATACCATTTGATAAAACTCGTACACAGGCACATATAGTAATATTAAAGTTCTATGTTTAAAGTTATATTAAAGTTAAATATTGAACATGTCACTAGGAATACAGTCAACCACCTCCTCCCCGGCCCAGTACATATACACAGAAGGCAGAAACTGACCAAAGCAAAGCAGCTCAAACTTGAAAGATTTTAATCAAAACAAAGCTAACACATTCTTTTTTTGTAGCACATATTCAAAAAATAATTATTCATTCATTTCTTCAACTATGATTTATTTTTATTTATTTTTTATGTTAAATTGTCAGTATGAATGCAGGCAGTGGATGGCATTTTTCAGTTTCTTGAATTGCTTATGTTGATGGCAGTGATGGAGGAAATGGTCAGGAAGCCGTAGTCAGTTGATAGACATTGCCACCTCTATGCAGCCATTTATCTATTTTGACTTATAGAATATACAGCAAATTTTTAAACTTGAATAAAGTTATGTTATTCATATATCCCTGTTTTCTGTCACCTTTTTCATGTTTTCAGAGTCATTGTATTTAGCATAAAATTAGATTTTACTCCAACCAGTGTTAGGAAGCAAAATCAATCAAATGTGAACATGTACAGGCAGCAATGTGTTTTTTTTTTAATATAGTATAGAATCCGTTCAAGAAATGAAATTACAGAGGATTAAAGAATTTTCATGAGAATTTCCAAGATTATGTGCAAGTATAACTCCGTTTACACGGATCTGAATAAGCATGCCCGCGTTCCGTTACCACGATTCCCATAGAGGTTAAAGAAGTAAAATTTGGCGATCGGAAATGTAATTGTGTTGTAATTGTTGCTGAGGGTAATTCCACCAACGTTTTGAAAGTTTTGCTTTAAATTCCAGAAATAGTAATCAAATGTATATCTTGTTGTAATTCTGATGACTGCCGAGATACGGTCAGCCGTTAAGTACAAGACCTTTAAGGCAACACTAGCAGTAGAGAGGCTGAACCCTACAAAATTTTGCTTGAATCATCAACGAAAAAAAAGTTCCTGCAGATGCTGAAAAATACGTCAACAACGCTAAACCAAAGTTTCTAATTGAGTATATTTTCTCACGGTTAAGAACCGTTAGTATAAATCTTTTAGGTTAGCTCAGTTTCCTTATACTATTGTTCACTTATTTTTTCCAAACTTTCTCAGGTATTTTGTTTACTCGTAAAGGGACTCAATTATAGTCCTTCACCCTCTCTGCTGCTCATGACTTTGACAAGGTGGGGGAATTAACCAAAGATTTTATCTAGACCTACACGATATCTTGATCTTGGATCATGTAGATTTATGGCTATAAATCCAAACGGAACAGATTGTGCTTTAGAAAAAAATTTCTAAATCTGTTCATATCCATGTCCCCTTAACACCAGGTATAATCAATATTATGCAGGGTATAATTATCTACTCCATTAAGCACAACCAAAATATTACAGTTATTTCTAATCACCTTAGGTATTTGTGTATATCTCTGAGTAACATAAATCACGTCTTTGTTTTTATGTCTACCTCGAGAAAATATTCTAGCTGGATTAGATTGTTTGTCCAGCATTACATCATCATATACTACGAGATTATTAATAAATCCATCTAAGTCATTTATAGACAGGGTTTCATCTATATCTGTCATAAAATCAATAATATCGTCACCATCTTTATTAACTGATTTTGCTTTCTAGTAAAATCCTTAAGTACTTCGTAGCAATGCTGATCATCTACAGACGGTGCTATTAAATATAGTTTGCTCCATCTCAACCATCTCATTATTAAATTTAACAATAATTGTGTTTTACCTGATCCAGATGGACCTATTATAATCATTCTTATCGAATTTGGTAATGCTGAATGGTGCTTCACTGGTTCCTGTTTTCGTGTAGCCGAAAAGTCAATTATTGTATTCATATTATTAATAACATGAGTCTATATTGTGTTCGATGTAGATCATCTACACTCACCACAAACGACGTGCATTAACAGGTAAATCTGTAAAATGTGGTACACAAAAATATAAATTTATCTCAGGGACAACAAAGATAGGTGGGGATTTTGCTGCTTCTTTGAGGAAAATTACCTGGATTACCATGGTCTAAGTATGCTGGTGAGAAACACCTTCATGGACATAATTATTGTGGTCCTGGAACTAGACTTGATATCCGACTTGATGATCAAGATCAACTAAGACCAGGAGAGTATCCAGTAAATAAAATTGATCAAGCATGTCATATTCACGACGTTGCTTATAAAAATCCTGATTTGCAACAACGGCATATTGCAGATATAAAGTTGATTCACGTGTTAAATTCTATACCTAATAAATCTCTTATAGAATCTTTCGCTAGTTTCCTAATAAAATCTGCTATGAAAGGTAAAAAATGATAGGGGCTGGTAATTATTCAACTGATTATTATAATGGAATCTGTTTATTATTCCCCGAGAGGGTATTGGCGAGGTAAGGCAGCGATTAGCAAACTTGCCACTTAAGCAAAAGTTTCACGTGATGATGATGCAGCGTGGTTAGCACGACAGGCAATATGGCAAATCTTTCTAAATCCACCTAAAAAAATTCAATACGCACATTTCGATGTCAACGTTCCTAATGAAGTTCATCAAGCGGATATCTTGTTTTTGCCACACGATACCATTATAACAGGTAGACATCAGCACACGTACAGATACGCGTTAACTGTCGTTATCGTTGTCAGCAGATATAAAGAAGCGGAGCCGCTATCAACAAAGACAGCATCTGAAGTTCCATCTGCGTTCAAACGAATTTATCAGCGAGGACCATTACAATGGCCAAAACTACTACAGGTTGATCCTGGTGAAGAATTTCTTGGTGCAGTATCATCGTTGATGAATAAGCACAACGTTAAAATCAGACAAGGACACACAAAGATTCATCGTGATCACGCAATTGTTGAACGATTTAATCGAACACCTGCTGAACGGTTATTCGGGTATCAATATGCAAAGGAAATATCCACAGATACAAGATCTAGTGAATGGGTTGCGAGGTTACCGATTGTGATAGCTGCGTTGAATAAGAAAGTTACTCGTGCAACTTCTATGAAACCGTCTGTTGCGATCACAAAAAATATATACCGAGAAAAAGTAAATCTATTTCTCAACCAGTACTAGGCAATGTTACGGTTAGATATTTATTTGAACCTGGCGAACTCGAGGGAGGCAGAAAAAGGGCAACTGACCACACACAAAATATCCAGCGTGGTAAGGTCTACATGTAATCCTGCAATCTACAGATTAGATTCAACTGCTCCTCAGCGTGGATTTGTACGCGAACAATTACAAATAATTCCTGAGGATACGCAATTACCACCGAGTACACTTTTATAAATTTGCAGCTCCTCGACGTCGATTTCACTCCAAACAGGTCAGCATCACATTTTCGCGCGTGTGACCAAGACTACTATTAATTTTATCAACGGTAAATTGTCTTGGGTTATTGCTCAAAAACTACCACAACATTATTGCATTGCAATTTGCGCAATGATTATTTTGTCGTTGTTTTAACATCATAATAATATCCACATCTATATCAAACTCGCGATTATTTTTTGTCACACTGCTTATAGCTGACTAATTTTAAATTACCATCGAAATTATTAGTGATTTCTTCGGTTATTATACAATCCATGATAACCCCTTTTAGTTGTGATATTCTTCTTACTCGAGATACTGCGAGATAAACTAAATTTGACCACTCAATACGATCATTGACTATCCAAACTTTAGTATCAGTGATAGTTAATCCTTGCGACGAATGAATCGGTATAGCGTACCCTAACGTCCATGGCGATTTATCGATGTTTAACGCGCTCTCGACAACATCAACAGTGACAAGGACAATATCATTTGACACAAGATTTTGTATTCGGGCACTTTCAGTGTCTACACTAGGAATCTCAACATCAACATTTTATTGTCTAGTATCTGCAGGGTGATAACACAACGGTACATGTAACTTTGGGAATTTTTCCTTGTGTAACGCATATAATTTCTTTTGTAGTTTGTCACGAACTATTTTTCTACTGGCAACTATCAAATCAGCAGGTTTCCATAGGGTCCAAAAATCATTCATGGATGTTTCTGGAATTATCTCACGAATTACTTCACACTGTATTTTATCTGGTTGTAGTCGTATTAATTTTTTTAAATTCTATCAGCGATTCATCAATAGCTCTATGATCATCAGATATTTCTTCATAATAATCTACATTGTTCTTTAGCCACTCATGTGGAGACTGCCCAACAAAGGGTGGTGGTTGATGATGATCACCACACATAATTTCAGCAGTATTCTTTAGTAAAAGCCAATCAATAAATATTTGTAATGCCTCCATAGGCACCGTGCATATCTCATCCCATATGATAATTTTAGGTATATATTTTTCACCCATTTGCGATGGGGTCCATGTATCTCCGCACCATCTAAAGAAACTATGATATGTACACGACTTTACATCTCGTTGCTTTATTTCCCTGGCGAGTTTGTACAATGGTGTTAAGACAATCATACCTAACTCATGAATAAGTTAATCGCGCGTGTTGTTTTACCTGAACCTCTACACCCATTAAGATAAATGGTCTTATGTCTAGATACAGGATCATACACGGATGGCGCAGATGATTTTGATACTTGATTATTTCTGTAATATGTTTCCTCAATTTCAACATCGGCAGATTCACAATAACTAAGTATATTTTCTTGTTTTATCCTCCACCTTCCCCATTCACCATTACCGAGATTTAATGAATCATTATATTTTTTGTGTACATAAAATGAATCTGCCGCATCTCTAACAGCGTAACGAGGAAATCTGTTTATCATCGATAATAGATTTATCGAAACTTAAGCTAGCATCGAAGCTCTTAGATGAGTAAACTGCGTTGACTTGCCATCAGTAAAGCTCACAATGGTACCTAGTTTTATTTTGTCTGATAAATAAGCATTACATCGACTTATAAATGTGTTTTTCTCCATCGTATCAGCAATTATAATATTTAGTTCAGCATCGTCCATGATCAATTTTGCACAAGTTCGTTTATGATCATGTGTAAACTTACCGATTATTTTTCTGCCGAGATCTTTTGCAAGTTTTTCATCGTGTTTAGCAGGCTCTGGCAACCAAACTTGCTTTTGAACGAGATATGATATAATAGCTTTAGATACTTTCAACGATATTAAAACTCCAGCATCGAGCATATATCTTAGCAGAAGTTTTGGAGCCCAACATTTTTCAGAAAAATGTTTTCCAAACCACGCATAAACAATCGGGTGGAGACCTTCTCTAAACTCAAACGACTATACATAAGCAAATCCTGTTAAGTCAAAATCCTGGCAAGTGTCCATTTATCGCAACTCTGGTCATGTCATGTGTAAGATGTCCAAATCTATTAAAGTATTTAGAACACTCTCCATATCCAAGAAAACTCCCAGGATAATACGCTATCATATCAACTGAGATAACGTCGTTGTAATTATATTTAGTATTTCACAATCCACCGTGTCCGTATTCGATACAACTTCTCACGACATCTTCAAGAAATTCTAATCGTGTCGGTTTCCACGAGTTTTTCTCCTAAGCGAAATGAGCAGCAACCGATGGTACTGTAAAACAATTACCTATTAGGTGTCTAACTTTGACATCGTCAGAAGTATATTTCAGCGCAAGGTTTTCCATTTCTTTATAAAGAGATTCTGTACGATAAATATCATCGTTAGATCGTACAAACTGATCATAATGATAACATTCAGAACTCTGAAACAACCACACAGAAACATGGTCGCGTTTGCTAATATCACCGATGGCATCGTGGTAAAATTTAACCATTCTTTCTCGTGGAAATGCAGTTACAGCATTAGTCAATGCATGTGCGTTATGATCAATGATTGTTATAGGGTTTCCATTTTTTATATATTTTGGTTTGTACAAAATCTCTCTGGTTAATGTCTTCACTGTTACTGGAAATCTTAATAACTTTTCTAACTCAGCAACGTCGCTGATAGACGCTCCAGTATCTTTAACTTTTTCAGCCCACATATTTTACGCATTAAATCTGTTAAACCGTTTCCCCGTATCGCGTTTGTGAAGTGTTCTATAACTGGCTCTGCTACACAGTTTATTCTTGACGAAGTCATGGATGACAGCTTCATTTTCTTGAGATCCTTTACGTCATATAGAACGCGTACACAACAGCAGTTACTGGATAAGATCGCTCATAGAACGGCTTGTTTATTCCAGTCAGAATTCCTGGTTTGGAATTTTTACCAAGGATAATATTATTCCCTGATTTCTGGACGGATTCGCGTTTGTCTCAGATGATCCATATATCATCCTCTGTATTTACAATAAATTTTACTAAAATAATATATTTCCGAACATCGAGGTAGTCAATGATTTTTCTGGCTCTTTTGTCATTCATAACATAGATATCATTTCCAATCCTGAATGTGGATCACACATGAACTGCACCATCGTCGCGGAACTTCTTCTTGGCTTCACTAATGCGTTTAGTTATATCCGCATTTGTTAAAGCTAGATCTTGCATCGAGAAACTAAATTTGTGTAGTCTGTCAAGATCAAATCTAGCTGCGGCAGGCTCAATTGTGGATAATTCCTGCATATTATAATCAAGGCAAATATGTATCTAAATTGAAGTATTAATCATTTATATATGATTCAACCAAATCACAATTGCTACTGGCTTAAGATTGGTCACACGTCTCCGTGTAACAAAAATTGCGTAAACGACTTCTGCAGTTATCACATGCGATGCGTTAGAAACGGAAGTCTAGGACCTAAACCGTGTATACGGTGTGGTATTGGTGTGCGAAGAAAGACGCACCTTTGTGTGCAATGTGGTGGTTAAAGATACAGGGAGTTAAAAAGATATTACGATAAAAAATATAACTCTGAATCCAATATAAAGCGCGAAGAAGATTATCTAGCTAGATTTTCAAAACAATGATTTTAACAAATAGTATATAGTATATACATAGAGCAAAATGAGTTTGTGCCTCATCCAATCCTAACCAATTATGAAGCGAATCGTAATGGTATCATTAGAAATTGCAGATGGAAAAAACCAGTAGCTAGTGTTAACAATGCTGGTTATCTTGCGTTTAATACAAAAGGAAATAAAAATTATTTATCACATAGATTTGTCATCGAGTGTTTTTTGGGACCGATCAAGGACGGGTATGTGGCTGACTATATAAACGGCGAAAAACTTGACAACTCACTTCAAAATTTACGTGTTATCACGCAAAGTGAAAACTGCAGATCTGGAAACACAGGTTTTGCAAGATATCCTGTAAAACCTGTTAAATCAATGAATGCATCGTCTGGAGAAGAAATTATGTTCAAGTCAATTTATTCCGCTAGTAAATATTTTAACATAGTACCACCCTCAGTAAAACGTTCAGCTGATGGCGTCATTAGATCTACTTATTCCTCAAAATTTGGACAGAATATCATGTTCAGGTACTTAGATAATTAAGCGAGACCTAGGCAAGTATAAAACTTTTCAGTATTGCGCTTATTGTTCGGAACATAATATTATTTAGTTTGCAATCTGCACATATCATTCAGAAAATATTATAAGATGGTTCTCCACAAAGATACATAAACTGCATTCGATATCATGAAACATTCTCTACTTAATCAGATTTAATTATTTTTCTAAAGTTTTTATTTTGTTCGATTTTTATCAAATTTGTCGTTTTTGCGCTATTTTTTCAGGCATTTTAGTCGATTTAATCAGTTTTTTTTTGTTGAGTTTACTCGTTTTTGTTGGGTCAAAGCCCCAAGGATGTTAACGGGAATTAACATTAAGTTTTAAATTTGTTGACCAAATGCTAGTTTTTTCGGTTTTTTATCGTAATTCGCTAATAAAAATCTACACAATGCGAGCAAAAGAACTGGAAAGAACCAGTATTTGATCAATAAATTTAAAACTTAATGTTAATTCCCGTTAACATCCTTGGGGTTTTGAACCAGCAAAAACGAGTAAACTCAACAAAAATCTTTGTTCACACTTCACGTAAACTCAGATATATCATAATTCTTCGATTCTAAAATAACTATATACACACATAATTGATAACATAGTAACGTTTTACAAACCTACCAATGGTCTTTTCAATGCTAATTCGGCAATTCATTCCCTACTGATAAGATAATACTTTATTCATTGTTATATAAATTCCGTGTGCTGCATTCTTTGTTTTATACATAAAATTCGCGTGCAGGATTCACAGAGTGCATAGTCAATAGTGATTGGCTACCTAAGCTCGCTGTTATAATTAGATCCGTTATATCGATTTTATCGTAGTATTACGCTATTGCTGGCTTCCACTGTTAAATTAATGAATTCTGAAAACAAAACGAACAGGGATAAATCTTCTTGTTTATAGAATCGGTTCTATATATTTCACATATTTGTATTTATTGTAATTATATACACTAAATTCTAAGCTCGCTGTGTAATTAGATCTGTTCAACGGCTATTCGTAGCACGAATACAAGTCTCTCTGTTTAAGAATCAGCTATATATTTTTCACATTCTGACCTGTATAAATGCGTTGTGTATTTATAATAAATACACTAAATAATGCGTGTGTGGATTAAATGTGACTTTATTATTATACACCAGAAAAGAATACATCATTGTGTGATGGATTCTGCATTAAATCAATACTTTCTATGCTTGTATTCTCTCTCTGTCTGTCTCTGTATGTGTCTGTCTGTTTGCAATCCTATACTACGTAGACTTTGATAATTGACATCAAAAAATGTATTATAAGCGGCAGCAGTCTGTACTACGTAAACCTTGTGGCCAATTGCGCATGTGTAAAGCTATTTTAAGAACACATAACATCCGCTTGACTAAAGTAAACGGTTTTATACGGGCGAATTCAATTTTATTCGTGTTATACAGAATCATATATATTTTCTGGAAAATGTATAAATAAAATACCAGTAACTGTGATTTTTGTTACTTTTTAGATTCTGTGGTTTAGGTAAGTATATAATAACTAATTTTATCCTAAACACTTAAGCGTGGTATAGCTCGATTGGTAACGTGGGGAAACTATGACCCTGCCGGTTAGGGATCAAATCCTGTGAACGACAATGTCTACGGGGAGGCGATTATATGCCAAGAAATATAATCTATTGGGGCTTCACCCCCATCTTCATGTGTGCACACCTATCAACTATATCAACACATGATGGGTTGATTTTTTTTGTCAATCAGCCATTGGTTGATCATTGGTTGGTGGGTGTGCAAATTTGAAGATGGCATTTGTTCATATCATCATCATCATTATATGTTATGTGTTTTTGCCGTCTTGTGCCGTCCAAAATATGTAGCAGGAACTGATATGAGATCTACCGTTTCTAGTTGATCAGATGAACCTAATGAGGTTCGGTCACAAAGACCATCAGCCTTAGAGTTTCTATAGTTTCGATAACGGATGACTAGGAACTCTTGCAAGGCATATCTGATTGGTCACTAAAATAAGACCTACACATGCATAAACAACCCTTTGAGTTCCTAGAGTTTCGCTTTCGGATGTCCTAGGAACTTGTAAGTGTATACATGTACACATACGCCGACAAAACCCTCTGAGTCTCTAAAGTTTCTGTTTCGGATATTTAGGGGTTCTCTGGTGGGGTAAATGTCTGAACAAGAACCTCATTAGGTTAATCTTATCAACTAGGAACGGTAGATCGAGTGTCAGTTCGCGCTAAATATTCTGCTAAATTTTATATTATATTATAATATATATATATATATATATATATATATATATATATATTATAATGAATATTGAAAATATCAATGCCATTGTTTCTGCTATTAAAAAATGACAACATAACGGTATCGGTGTGTCTGACAATCTTAATGCTGAAAAGATTCTTTGTGATTTTGACTCATTACAACAACTCAAATAAACAAAACAGATTTACGCTTTCGTCAGATTACAAATTTATGAAGGATATACAAGGGGTAATGTTAAAATCACTGGCAACAGTCACTGATAATCAGGTAAAATTGTTTGTACCTCTCTCAAATGCTATTGACATAATCAAGTTAGAATTATCTCATGAATACGAACAGAAAAAGAATATAAACTCTCGTATAAGACAGTTGAGGAAACATTGTGAAAATATGGAAAATGAAAGTGAAAATGAAAGTGATAGTGATAACTTTTATAATTGCTAAACTAAACCCTTAGGAAAATTAATGCATATTCTACCTAAGTAAATATATATGTTCGTAAATTATTTTCTTTTGTTTTGTAATGATCAAGAAATAATTGCTAACTTTTTTATTCATATAATCACTACCGAGTGTTGTTATTGCAACGTTTATAATACTTCGATTGGCGATGTATAAATCGAGTAGGATACCATTTAAGTGTTTTATTAACTCGATTATTTGCTGCTTTACATTATGAACATTATGCTGTAATAATAATGAAGTAAGTAAATTTCTTAAATCATTAAACGTTTTATCATATTCAGGTTTAAGATCATCTAAGAGTTCTTTAAAAATTCTTCATCAACAATATCTCTAGATTGTTGCGTCTTGGGGTCTACGATAACATTAAATGCTGATCTAAATATCTTGGGTATCCTTTTACCTTCAAAATCGGTAAAGTAATGATTATTATTGTTTGGAACAAATTTAAATTTTATATAATGCCATGGATTTTTTTCTCGATAATCTGGATCTTTAATGAATTTTTTCACTCGTTTTAAACTCATTTTTATTTGGTTCTGGTGGACCTTGATAAGTTGGTGTGACTTCAAGCCATCCTAACACTGATGTAATCGAACTCTGATAAAAATCTACGAGGTAATATGGGAATTTGCTTTAATTACCGCTGATAGTGTTGGTTCGTAAACAGTGATAGCTATTTTCGATTCTGTTCCTGTGATAGATTTTATTCTGCGTTGGAACTCGTCACTAATCTCCTCTATTTAATAACTGCTAGTTGAAATTCCAACTACTTGCCAATCAGGTGTTCCATCCGGTTTATTCTTATTAGCAAATACCAGTGAATTATTTGCTGGTAATCCACCGAATGGTTTTGACCTGATATTTGGCCAGCTATTATAAACGCGTAGTTGAGCCAATGCAATTTCTTTTGCTGGAATTGCAGTTAGAAAGCTAACGCTAAATTTTGGACTGGTCGAACTTACTGATATCATAGTAGTTTTTTGATGGTGTCGTATTAGTGACGATCTGTTGCAAAAATTCCCTTGACGATGTCAAGGACTCAGACATTATTGTTATCTTTATTATTTAATTCTTCGTCTTTCTGCTATTGTCACTAGAGAATGCGTTGCTTTCTGTTAAAAATGCTTCATCGCAAGTTTTCATTATCGTAACGAACTCCTGATCAGATATTTTACCATCACTGAGGTACAAGGAAAGATGCGAGCATAATTTAGTATAGGCGGCTGTTGCTGTGTGTAATTTCAACATGTACTCGCGTAATTCATCGCTCGTGAATGTAGATATTTTCTTGGCGATAATACTGAGAATACCTGCACATGTTGTTGTCGTAGAAACGACAATCGTTAAAACCGCAGGAGCCGTCATAGTTAACGTTGATAATAGTAATCCGGTTCCAGCAACAACAGCAGAAACCGAATAAACTACTATGTCAATAACAACTATGCGTCTGCGATTTTTTTACTTTCAATTTGTATTCGTCAATGATATTTTAGTTCAGTCTGACACTTACACTCCTGATTATATCTGTGACGTTGAACGTCAATAAGTGACTCAGTCATCGTCTTCATTATACCTAATGACGTTGTCATTTAATTAATAAAAAATGGGAGCTTTAGTTACAAATTCCAGACACCACCAGTAATTAGCGTATTTTACCCTGATTAGTAAAAGTAACGATTTTATCAGCAACTGCAGTAGGAATTCGTGTAAGTACGTCTGGAAGTTGTATATTGCTCGTCTTTAATCTTCCTTGCTTGTCCTGAAAAACAGCCACTTCATTTTGATCCACACTTATAATATTTAATTAATCATTAATCTCATTTCTGAGTTGATCGATGATTGTATATTTAGATAAATCACCTTGCTGCTGAGCTTTACTACGAGCAGATCTTCCAAAAATATTCCCCATTATATTTACTGATGTCTGTACAAATGTGACAATGTGGTATATTCATGGTCGACTTTATGAAGTGGCTTTCCTGGCGGTGCCATGGATACAGCATCAAGTACATTAAGTACTTCACGACCACATATTGGTGGATCAGTTAATGTTTGTCTTGGTAGCGTTGAATACCAGATTGGAGCGGTATTATTACTGACGTAAGGAAGAAATTCCTTTGATAGCGCTAATCCATATGAATCAAAAATAGACAATTCCACGTGGATCAATTGCATATGCTACCCAATGTGTACCAGGTCCAGAGATTTTGTCAAGATTAACAATACCAGTTTCAGTATTGTTAGGTTGTTTTGGTAATTGATCGCATATAAAAACTCTTCTAAAGTTTTTTATATTTAGTTTTTTTTAGCAGCATCGAGTAAATCAAAATTTGATAGTGGAACTATCATCGAACTGTTCCTAGTCTTAGACCCTTTCCGTACCACGAAGGGAAGGTCCAGGAAGTCTTAGACCTTCCCCTTTTTTATTCCCTGCCCGGTTGCTTTCTTTAACGCCATTCCAGCAGCGGTTGCAACAGCGACTAACGCAGCAGTTTTTGCAACAGCTGGGGCTGCAGCGGCTATTAATGCTGGTATGGCTGCTAGAAGTGGAAATATACCACCCGATTTAGCGATGTCTTTAATAACCGCTGCAGAAAGATTAAGTTGTACCCCAGTCTTTGATCGCTTGGCTTCATTAAAGTGATTATACTGACGATCGGTCAACGATAGCTTATTCGGACCACCTGTGAGTTGTTCTCGCTTTAGTGATATTTTTAACCCACGATTATTTTTTGATGATGATTGTAGCTTTTTAATCTGACCAGGAGTCAGAACCACACTAACGTGATGATATGACATTATTAATATTATGACGATCTAATTACATGTTCTCTACTGGAGCATCAATGACTCTCATTCGTCCACCTGCACCTTCGAGTAACATTAATTTATCAGTGAGTATAATTGCGATTGCTCTGTAATTTGCAATAACTCCTCGATTTACACGAGCTCGAAAATGTATATCAACTACTGATTGTCTGGTTAAATCTAAATGTTCTAGTGAAAAGTAATAAATCGGATGCAGCGTTGTAAAATCTAGTTCTGATATTTGTAAACCAGTATCAATGTTTTGATCACGTCCCATAAACGACATAAGACGATGATACGCACGTGCTACATGATATTGATCGAAATCTAACAAAATATCCTCGGATGGTTCTTGATGTTCATTTATTCTTAGTGAAACCTCAGAAACACCGAGCTTATCAAATATCATGATACTTTGTGTCTGATTATTTACCATTGCAGTATTTTGAAGCGCAAAAAATATATGTCGCGGTTCAAAAACACCTTGCTCCGAAGCTATTTGCCATGTGAATAAACCGTTGATATTACTTTGGATAACATCCGTAGTCATTGTTAACCATGATAACGTTGATTTACCGCCTTGACTCATAAAAGATAGCAACCAGTCTTCTTCAGATCTCGATGGAGTCATTACTATCATCCAGAGCGAAAGTTTGGTTAGTATAACTTTACCATGAAGTGCCCTAGTTGCATTATCATCAGCTCCTTCAGCGTGCCATATTGCATCATCATCGGTACTTTTTCGCACATGTACAACTGTATGTTTACCTCCGAAAATAACCTTTCGTACATGTCTGCAGAATCCAAAGATATATGACAGTGGAATTGCACATGAAAATGTTCTATCACCTGATGTGATGCGAATCCCAAGTTGAAATTTGCATTAGAACCATGAACCAAAGTCCACACATCAGCGTCAGTGTTGTTAGCATTATTTCTTGGTCATCCTATATCATATAGTACGTAGTTAGGATGGTCAAAAGTGTCATTGGTAAACATCATTGATGGAGCAGCTGATCTTGAGTAATCGTCGCTGTATCTTGCAAGTCTAAGTATTGTTGTAGCAACGTCGACATCTTTCTGAATTGATTCAATATTTTTCCGTCGATCATGTACGTAGCGCTATCAAACAACGTCATAATACAATTATTAACAAAACCAACACTGACATCGGCTGCATATGCTGCTGTTGCTGCAGGATTAGCGTTATTTAAAACTTCACCTTCGACTTCAATAAATGCTTTAGCGGGTAAGAAATATCTACTTGTATCTGGAACCTGTAATTCGATTCGTACACGCTGATCTGGAATTCGGGCGTCATAAGAATAATGCTGATAATTGCGCACAGACTCATCTTTGAGAACTGGTGAATCCATGTCAAATGCGGGGTCAGATATGCGCTTAAACATCTTTATTATTATCATCTTCGTCTAACAGGAAGACCATTTCCTAATATCAGACTAGCGGTTATATTTTTTCTTTTTCCGACATTGAGACATCAACTAACCCCGCTAGTTTCTGATTAGCGACTTGATTTATTATTTAACTTACACTTGCTGGCATCACTTCAGTGCTGGGCAATTTCACTGGTTGAGATCGGACTGGTTGTGGTTTGCGTACTAATCGCGTTAGTCTATCTTTGATCGCTGAGAATGCTTTGCTAGCAAAGTTACCAACAGCGCTTACACTTTTTTCACGAACAACATCAATATCTTTCATTCCTAGCTGCTTTGCAATAGGTATTGCTTTTGGCACTATTCTTCTAAATAGACTCTGTACAATGTCACCTAACCCATCTCCGTAGGTTGTTCTGTATACCGGTAATCGAGAGTTTATTACCCTGACCATGGTAGGTCCACGTTGAGCACCATGCACGATCATTTTATTATTAACTGACTTTATTACTAATTATATCTAATCACTGTGACTTAGTCACTGTGGTAATCATAGGCAATTTCATTAATGAGTGATCGATACACATCAATGTACATAATACCGCCACTAAATAGTCGTTTACAAATATCTGCTGCTTCATTAATGATTTCTGGAGAATTATTACCAGCTCGTTTTCTTCCAATCAGAATTTCTAGTCGTTCAACATCAGCAAGAATATTATTGGGAAAAGTAATAAGACCACTTCCTAGACCATTTCCAGTTGCACCAGGAGGGTCTTAAAATACTTCTTCCTCTTCAGTTGGTTTCGGTGGTGCTTTTTTGTAGTAGATTTTCCTGTTGTCGTTTTATATTTTGTTGTCGTTGTTGTTCTAGTTCTTGCTTTTGTTGTTGTTCTAGATAATGTTGTGATTTTTCTTAGTCGTTTTTAATCGAACGCTTGCTGAGCGGTTATTTGGATATCAATATGCGAAGGAAATATCTACTGACTTTAAGTCCGGTGAGCGATCTCGTGAATGGGTTGCAAGGTTGCCAAGTGTGACATCTGCATTAAATAATGAAATTACTCGGGCAACTTCCATTAAACCTTCTAATGCAATAACTAACAAAATATATACCACGTAGCGATGAATACGGACAACGAGGTCAGCAACCAGTATTAGGTGATGTAATTGTGAGATATTTATATGAACCAGGGGAGTTGGAGGGTGGTAAAAGACGAGCTACTGACCCTATTTGAAGAGTGACTATACATACAATTTCTAGCGTGGTTAGATCCATTGGAAGACCTGCCATATACAGACTTTTGTGCGTGCACAATTGCAGGTAATTCCTACAGATACACAATTACCGTAACCTTCACTTATGTAAATTAGCATTTCTGCCTCGATTACATTCAAGACAGGTCAGCGTCACATTTTCACGTGTGTGACCAAGATCACTATTTATTCTGTCTACGGTAAATTGTCTTGGACTATTATTCGAATATTGCCATAATATTATTGTGTTACAACTTGCACTGTGATTATACTGTAGTTGTTTTAGTGTTATAATAAATTCATTATCAATATCAAAGTCACGTGTTTTTGTCACATTGTTTATAAGACGCTAATTTTTTCTTTATTACAGCATATCGTCATCAGTAATTTCATCAGTTATCACATACTCTATAATGACCCTATGTAGTTGAGTTATTCGTCTGACACGAGATATTGCAAGATAGACTAAGTTTGATCACTCGAACCGGTCATCTACAAAATAGATATTTGAATCAGAGATAGTTAATCCCTGCGACAAGTGAATCATTATAGCGTAACCTAACGTCCACGGTGATCTATCCATATTCAATGCTTCTTCAACTGTATTAATAGTTACCAAAATAATGTCATTCAATACCAAATTTTGTACTCCGCCACCAGGAATTTCAACTTCAATATTCTGTAGTCGCGTATCTGCTGGGAGATAACATAATGGTACAGGTAGATGTGAAAAATTTTCTTTATGTAACGAAAATAATTTCTTCTGCAATTCATCACGAACCATCTTTCTACTTGCGACTATCAAATGAAAGGGTCTCCATAATGTCAAAAAATCATTCATGGTAGTTTCTGGAATTACTTTACGCATTATCTCACATTGCAATTTATCTGGATGTACTCTGATTAATTTTTTTAACTCTTTCAGCGGTTCATCAATAGCTCTATGGTCATAATGTATTTCTTCATAATAATCTACATTATTCTTTAGCCATTCTTGTGGAGACTGTCCAACTAAGGGCGGTGGTTGACCATGGTCACCATACATAATCACAGCAGTGTTTTTTGTCAAGAAATGTTTTTAGTGTTTCTAACGGCACCGTGTCTATCTCGTCCCATACTATATACTTAGGTATATATTTTTCCCCATTCGCTCAGGAGTCCATGTGTCCCCACACCATCTAAAGAAACTTTGATACGTGCATGTTTTTGACTCCTCGTTCTTTTATCTCTCTGGCTAGTTTATGTATAGGTGTCAAAACAATCATATCTGAATTGTTGTTCATAAATAATTTAATCACACGAGTTGTTTTATCTGACCCTCCACACCCATTAAGATAAACAGTCTTATGTCTAGCCACAGAATCATACAAAGCTGGTGCAGATGACTCTGATATTTGATTATTATTTCTGTAATATATTTCCTTAATTTCAACGTCAGCAAATTCAGAATAACTGAGTATATGTCCCTCACTCAGCGTTACCAAGTAGCGGATTTAATAAATCCTTATATTTTTTGTTTATATAGAATGAATCCGTAGCGACTCTTACAGTGTAACGAGGAAATCTATTTATCATCGCCAGTAGATTTATATAAACATAGGCTATCATTAAAGATCTTAAATGAGTAAACTGCGGTGAGTCGCCCTCAATATAGCTCACAATAGTACATAGTTTGGTCCCAGCCGATAAATAAGCATTATATTGGCTTATAAATGTGTTTTTCTCCGTTGTATCAGCGATTATAAAATCTAACTAAGCATCATCCATAATCAATCGCGTACTGTGTCGTTTATGACCGTATGAACTACCTGAGTAAACTTACCAATTATCTTTCTACCAAGATCTTTTGCACGTTTTTCATGGTGATCGTCTCTGTATTTACGTATATTATTATTAATTTTAATAATGTTATCTTCGGCAAGATCAGGAAATTCTTTCCTGGAATCTTCTATATTAAATCTGTCCGGTTCTGGTAACCAAACTTGTTTTTGTGGACTATAACATATAATTGCTTCATTTATCTTTAACGATACTAATATTCCAGCATCAAGCATATATCTTAATAACACTATTGGAGTCCAACAATCTTCTGTAAAATGTTTACCAAACCAAGCATAAATAATCGGATGGAGATCTTTTGCGAACTCCAATGATTCCATATATGCAAATCCGGTTAAGTCAAAATCTGGTAAGGGTGCATTTATCGCAACTCTGGCCATGTCATGTGTAGGATGTCCGAATCTGTCAAAGTATGTAATCGTGTTCCGAACTCTGAAATAACCAAACAGATACAGGGTCACTTTTACTAATATTTTTAATAAAATCAAATATATAACCATTATAAAATTTTACCATTCTGTCTCGTGGAAATACAGTTACAGCATCAGTCCATGCATGTGCATTATGATCAATAATTGTTTTAGGGCTTCCATTTTTTATATATTTTGGTTTGTACAATATCTCTCCTGTTAGTGTTTTTACTGTTATTGGAAATCTTAATGAATTTTCTAGCTTAGCAACATCCTTAATAGATGCACAAGAATCTTTAACGGTCTCTCCCCATTCACATATTTTTTACGTCTTAAATCTGTTAAGACGCTACCACGCATCGCATTTGTAAAGTGTTCAGTAATGCGCTCCGCAACACAGTTTATTCTTGACTCTGACAATCTCATTGGTTTGAGATCTGCAATATTGGGTTTATCATTCAGTAAAAACCATCCATATACCACAGCAGTAACTGGAAACCCTCGCTCAAAATACGGTTTATCAATACCAGTCAGTATTTCATGTTTGGATTTGTTATTTAATAATATCGTTTTATTATTTCCAGACTGTACATGAACGAGGTCTCTTTTATCATGAATCATCCAAATATTATCATCTATCTCCACAATAAATTTTATTAAAATAAGATATTTTTGATTATCAAGGTGGTTAATAATTACTCTCCCCCGTCTGTCGTTCATTATATTAATGATATTTCCAACTCGAAAAGTTGACTACACATAAATAGCACCATCCTCACGAAATTCCTTCTTAGCCTCACGGATACGTTTGGTTATATCTGCGTTCGTTAAAGCTAGATCTTCCATCGAAACGCTAAATTTCCTAGTAGTCTATCAAGATCAAATCTAGTATCAGATGGTTCAATTACTGATAATTCCTCCATCATTTTAATGAAGACAAATATTCAAATTGAAATTGAGCATATATATATATATATATATATATATATATATATATATATATATATATATATATATATATATATATATATATATATATATATATATATTTCAAACAGAAAATAAGTGTATTTGTTTGACAATTGTACATATTTCTTATTGTGATAAACCATGCGTAAACAAAAACAAATACTGTAGTTACCATATGCAAAGCATCAGACATGGAAGTACCGGATCAAAATCATGTATTCAATGTGATATTGGACATAGAGGAAAAACACAACTCTGTGCAGGTTGTGGTGGTAAACAACATAGAGAGCCTGAACGTTATTGTGACAAAAAAAGGATACATCGGCAGGTAAATCACCTATAAAGACAGACAAGGATTATCCAACCAGATTTGAAAACAATGATTTAGACAAATAAATATTATATATATGGAGCAAAAATAATTCGTGAGACATCCAACATATACGAATTACGAAGCATCTAAAGATGGTGTTATTAGAAACCATAGATTGAAAAAAAAAACAGTTGGTAGTCTTAATAATGTTGGTTTTTTAAATTTAAAATGAGTGGAAATATAAGTTATTTATCACATAAGTTCATATTCGAGTGTTATTTTGTGGTCGTTAAAGATGGATTTGTTATTGATCACCTTGATGGACATTCTCAAAATAACGAAATTTCTAACCTGCAAGTTATCACGCAGAGTCAGAATTCCAGACGTGGAAATACAGGAAGGTGTAAAGTTTTTGGAAATAGAGCGATTAAATCCAAAAATACAGAAACAGACCAAGAAATAATTTTCCCATCAATATGTGCAGCAGCTAGATATTTTAGCATTCATCCATAATCGGTGCAAAAAGTTGCAAAAAAACATAATTCTGCATATTCAACAAAGTATGACCAAAGTATTATATTTGAATACGTATAATAACTGTATTCTTAATTCAGAACAATATTATTTTCTTTTTACATAAAGTTTGACTCTATCAATCTTGCCAAGGGTTCTGTTTAACCACAATTACATTTATGGGCCCGCCTTCACTTTCACTGTCCTCAGTTTCGCTGTCATGTATCACAGAATCAAATAACATAATCTTTTTCAGTTGCAATACACGATTGTCTATCATTTTCTTTCTTTCGTATTCGTGAAACAGTGCACTTTTTATCTTTTCGATTTAACGCATACGAGAATAGCCTTACTTGTTTGTCATCTACAACAGCTAAAGATTCTAACATAGAATTATAAATTGACTTAATGAATCTGTATTTGGAAGGTAACGTGAATTTATTCTGAAATTTTCTCTGCTGTAATAATTCAAAGTCATACACGATTTCTTCAGGACTGAGGCTATCGGATAATTGAATTCCTTCATACTTTAATTTTTTAATAGCAGAAACAATATTAGCAATATTTTCACTGTTCATTATATATTTATTAATTTATTTAAAATAAAAAATAAAACACATAATCACAACACAACCCCATAAACTCCTAGCTTGTCATAAACATGCTAGTAAATTCAGGGGCATTTTAATTAATCCCTGTGTGATCTCCTACGTTGCCAAACAACATCTTAGTGAGACCAGGGGGAAATTCGAAAGACGAATGACAAAACCCATTTTGAACTCCTAGCTTGCCATTTGACAGCGAAGTAAGTCCAGAGGTCACTAAAATACGATTGTTTGAACATGAATTCATATATATATATATATATATATATATATATATATATATATATATATATATATATATATATATATATATATATATACACAGATGAACATGATTTTTGTGGACGGCACAAACAGAAACTTATCCTAATGGAGAATTTACCTACATCCAGCAGATTAAATACACTCACCCAACATAAACCCCGTGAGTGATACAAAAACGTACCACGCCACTTAGTGTATGGCGCGTGAGTGTATTTAATCTTTCTGGACTTCGTCCCCACTTTAAAAGAAAAATTGGCATCAAATCGACAAACGTCGCCATATTAGCTGTCACAAAGTTTCGAACCCGTACCCACATATACCACAGTCACACGGTTAAACCATTAGACCATGAATGAGTCTTATATAATTATGTTTATATAGTTAATATATGTGACTTATGTACGAGAATACATAGGGAAACGTTCGAGCAGTAAATACTGAACAAAAATTATAATTATTATAGAATCGTTTTATGAATTTGATTTATTTCTCAACAATAATAATATAAACATAATCACGTTGTATTTTTAGCGTGAGAGTTATTGTCCGTTAGAGTTGTTTACGAAGATATAAATAACTTTTAATCTGAATACCAACGGTGGTTAAGGTTAGTAAAACTTTATTTAAATTAGCTGGAATTTTCGGTTATAGAGACAGATATGTACCATTAACTTTTTGTGTTACACTTTTGTTGTTCGCTAACACTTATTTGTTTGTGAATGACAGATAATTAGCTAATAATTGTCTGAAAAACGATGCATTTTGTCCGTATCAAACCTCGAAAGTATGTTATCTTTATGTACAAATGGAAATAATTTATCTATTGTTCAACGTAGATTCAGAGCATAGTTATCGCGCTTTGTTTACTTGTGAATCAATTAAATATCTGTTATAAATATTATTAAAAATGAATATTGGAGAGAACCATTCAGCTAGATTAGCTCGTGAACGTCTAGAGGCAATAACCGTGATACAGTTAGGGATCAACTTCAATCACGTCAGGGGTCAAAAATTGAATTTGAAGAGGACACAAAACTATTATTGCAACCTATTACTGAGACCACTAAGGATATTCAACCTGCATTAGAGAAAATAGAAGAAAGAACTAAAGAAACAAAAATGATTCTTAGAGAACTTCCAGTCGAAATAGCTACTGCGATGCCAGTCATGGAAGCAAATGAAGATGCTAACGCACCAACTCCTAATCAAGGGAGTATTAGATTTATTAGTACTGCTGGATTGATAAATAAATTTGATGAAGAAACTGTTAAAGTAATTATGGGTATTGAAAAAAAAACACTTGCTAAGTAGTTATTCTCAGCGAGATAAATTACTTAAACCAGAACCCGCTAAATATTTTAAAAACCGTGACCAGTGGCAAAAAACATTATATCGCACACGTATGAATGTTGAAAAAAATAAAGCTGATGATCCATTATATCGAATTTATGCAAGGGAAACTGATGAAATAATTCAGTTAAGAAGAAAGGAAGCAATACAAAAAAGAAAAAAAGAAAGGAGAGAAAAAGCAAGAAGCAAAACAAAGAGAAATAGAAGAAGCAAAACAAAGAGAAATAGAAGAAGCAATACAAGAAGAAATGAAAGAAATAAAACAAGAAGAAATAGAAGAAATAATACAAGAAGAATCAGAAAGAGAGAGAGAGAAACAAAGAGAAGCAAGACGAGGAGAAAGAAGAGCAAGAAGAAAACAATACGAGAAAGAAAAGATAGAAGGATGGAAAAAATGAAACTCGTAAACTCGTAGAAGATATAGAGATAGAAAAAGAATCGGAAAAAAGTAGAAGCAAGACGAGAAGAACATGGACCATCACAAAACTCTACTGGAAGTGGTCTTATTATTCAGTGTCCTAACGACGTCCTTGCTGATTTTGAACGATTGGAAATTCTGATTGGAGGAAAACGAGCTGGCAATAATTCCTCAGAAATAATTAATGAAGCAGCAGATATTTGTAAAAGGTTATTTACAGGCGGTATGATGGATATCAATGTGTATCAGTCTCTTATTAATGAAATCGCCCATGATTATTATAGCGACTAAGTCACTGAACTAGGTATGTAAATTAAACATAATGACTATAAAATAAAATGATGGTCAGGGCAGTTAACTCTCAAATACCGATTTACAGGGTAACCTACGGAGATGGGTTTAGTGATATCGTTCAGGATCTTTTTAGAAGAATAGCCCCAAAGGCAATATCAATTGCAATGCAGCTGGGTATGAAAGCTATTAATGTTGTTCGTGAAAAAGGTATATGTGTTGCTGGTAATGTTGCTAGTAAAGCATTCTCGGCCATCAAAGATAGACTTGCACAATTAATACGCAGACCTCAAGCGGTCCGACCTCAGCCGGGAAAATTACCTAGTACTGAACTAATGCCCGCAAATATTAGTAAAATAAATTAATCAAGTCGCTAATCAGAAACTGGCAGAGTTGGCTGATACACTTTTATCAGAAAAAGAAAAAATATAACCGCGAGTCTCACTTCCCGAAGTTGTCTCACTTTTCGATGTGGTCTTTGTTTTAGACGATAATAATTATAATAAATATGTTCAAACGCATAAGTGATCCTGCATTCGACATGGACGCACCAGTCCTCAAAGATGAGTCTATACGTGATTATCAGTATTATTCTTACGACACACGAATTCCAAGTCAGCATGGAAGGATTGAACTTCAGGCTCATGATACAAGTAGATATTTCCTACTCTCCGTAGCATTTATTGAAGTCGACGGTGGGATATTAAAAGCGGATAATACTGAATACGACGCTAATGTAAATGTTGGTTTTGTTAATAATGGTATTATGGCGTTGTTTGACAGTGCTACATACATGATCGACGAAAAAATATTGAATCAATTCAGACAGATGTTGACGTTGCTACAACAATACTTGGTCTTGCAAGATATAGTGATGATTATTCAAGATCAGCTGGTCCATCAATTATGTTTGTAAAAGATACTTCTGATTCTCCAGAGTACCAACAATATGAAATAGGACGACCACAGAATTTTGCTAGAGGCGCACCAGCAGACGTAGAGAGAATGATTACTAATGTAGATCCAGATTTCAATTTAGGATTTAGATCACGTCGAGTGATGTTAAGAGGAAATAGAAGAGTGTTTTCGTGTGCAATTCCACTGTCAGTTTTTTTTGGATTCTGTAGAAATGTCAGAAAAGTCATTTTCGGAGCCAGACATACAATTGTACTAGTACGAAAGTTACAGACGATGATGCAATATGGAGACCCGCCGGTGATGCTGGCAGAGTAATTCTTAAAAAACTTTCTACTGAGGATGTTAATGATGACTCCCTCGATATCTGAAGAACAACGACTACTATCTTTCATGAGCCAAGGGGGTAAATCAATGCTGTCATGGCTGACAATGACCACAGATGCCATCCAGAGTAATATTAACGGTTTATTTACATGGCAGATAGCCTCTCGGCAAGGTAATTCTGTGCCCAGACACATATTTATTGCATTACAGAATGCTGCACGAGTAAATGATCAAACGCGTAGTCACATGATATTTGACACTCTTGGTGTTTCTGAGATTTCTTTAAGGATAAATGGACATCAAGAACCATCCGATGATATATTACTGATTTTCGATCAAAATCATGTAGCACGTGCATATCATCGTCTTATGACGTTTATGGGCCGTGATCAAAATGTTGATACTGGATTACAAATATCACAACTTGATTTTACAACCTTGTATCCGATTTATTACTTTTCGCTCGAACATTTAGATTTAGACAGACAATCTACAGTCGATATACATTTTCGAGCTTGTGTAACAGTAGGAGCTATTGATTATTAGAGCAGTTACTGTAATACTTAGCGATAAATCAATGCTCCTTGAAGGTGCTGGTGGACGAATGAGAGTCATTGATGCCCCAGTAGAAAATATGTAACACACAATTAGATCATTTATAAATAATATAAATGTCAAACAATCAAGCTAGTGTCACCCTGACTTCTGGTTAGGTCAAAAGACTGCAATCGGCATCAAACAATAACCATGGGATAACAATATCGTTGAAAAAAGAACAGATGAGAAGTTCAGATAAATTATCGTTGACCGATCGTCAATTCAAAACTTTAATGAAGCAAAAAAATCAAATAAAGGTGTCAAATTTAATCTTTCTGCAGGAACTATCACATATACTTTTAAAACGGGTGGTATATTTCACCTTCTCGCAGCTATACCAGCATTAATAGCCGCTGAAGCCCCAGCTGTTGCAAAAGCAGCTCCATTAGGCGCTGTTGGAACTGCTACTGGAATGGCGTTAAAGAAAGCAACCGGACAGGGAATAAAAAGAAAGAAAAGGTCTAAGACTTCCAGGAACAATTTACTGATCTCGCCTGTGTCTAAGTTTGATTTACTCAATGCTGCTAAAAATTTAAAAATAAAAAACTTTAGAGGTGTTTTTATACGCGATCAGTTACCAAAACAACCGAACAATACTGAAACAGGTATTATTAATCTCGATAAAATCTCTTGACCAGTTATCCACTGGGTAGCATATGCAATTGATCCAGGTTGAATTATCTATTTTGATTCATATGGATTAGCACCACCACAAAAATTTCTTCATTATGTCAGTGATAATAATACTGCTCCAATCTGGTATTCAACGCTACCAACACAAACATTAACTGATCCACCAATATGTAGTCGAGCAGTACTTAATGTACTTAATGCTATATCCCTAGCACCTCCAGGAAAACCACCTCATAAAGTCATGCATGAATATACCATGCTGTCATATTTAAACAGACATCAGTAAATATAATGGTAGATATTTACGGAAGATCTGCTCCTGGTAAAGCTCAGCAGCAAGGTGATTTATCAAAATATGTAACCCTCGATCAGCTCAGAAATGAGATTGATGATTTATTTAATATTGCAAGAGTGGATCAAAATGAAGTAGTTATTTTTTCAGGTCAAGCAAGGACGATTAAGGACGAGTAATATACAGCTACCAGACGTACCAGACAGTAGATGAATTCCTACTGCATTCGGTTGTTTTCCTACTATTACAGATAAAATCGTTACTTTTACTGATCAGGGAAAAATACAAGATTCCGGTAAGTCATTTAACGATTATGTCAGGACGACTGGCGGTGTATTTAGTGGAGACATTATTTTGAACAAAAATAAAATTACAGACTTGGAAATCTAACTACAGATAGTGATGCTACAACAAGAAAATATGTTGACGATAAAGAAATTCTAATAAGTAATGAAATTGCCACACTCAAAAATGATTTTAGTGAGCACGTGAATACGTTTTTAATTTTTCGCAGAAATATAAACACACTTAAAAATCAATTTTTGGGAGATCCATCAAACGTTGATATAACACTCGCTGATATTAACGAAAAATCGAATGAAATTATAAGTGGAATTCCTGGCATTATTGATGAAACGAGCATAATTAAAATTCCTCACAAGCAATTTAAAAATATTGTGTATGCTTCATCTGCTTATGGTGAATGGACAACAAAAAATAATTCTATCAAACACATTGCAGAAGTTACCGGTATGTACATATTTTCATTATTTAGTAGTGCAAAGTTTAAAATATTTACCAAATATTCATGGCGTCATTCAAATGATGACTCATCTGTAGTATTATCTGTAATAATAAATAAAAATTCCGAAGAAGAATTTATACTTGAACCAATTGATGCAAATTTTTCAGCAGGCCTTTACCGGTGGTGTTTGGAATTTATAACTGAATTAATTTAAACGTCATAGTATAATGGATCAAATAATTACGTCATCTATCTACGTTCAACATCACAGATATAATAAAGCATGTGGATGTTTGACCAAATAAAAAATATCATCGACCATTATACAGTAAAAGTAAAAAAAGTATCGCAGACGTATGGTTGTTATTGATATAGTTGTGTATTCAGTTTTTGCTATTGTTGTTGGATCCATCTTAATATTATCGACATTAACAATGACAGCTCCAGCAATTATAACAATTATTGCTTCAACTTCAACATCTATAGCAGGTGTTTTTTAGTATTGTTGCTAAAAAATAACTACATGTGCGAATGATAAATTGCGTGAATATATGATAAGTTACACACAGCGACAACAACCTACTCTAAACTATCTGGGTATATTTCCAAGTATCTCAGTGATGGTAAAATATCTGACGAGGAGTTCGTAACGATAATTAAAACCTATGATAAAACATTCAGGGTCAGTAACGATTCTGGTGACAATAACCAGAATAAAATAAATGGAGAATTAAACAAAAATAACAATAATGTTAGCGTCTGAATATCGTTCGGATAGTGAGTCGAGAGAGTTATTACAGCAGATCGTCACTAATACAACTCCTTCAAAAACTAAGATATCGATAAGTTCGACAAATCCTGAATTTAGCGTTAACTTTCCAACTGCAATTCCAGTAAAAGAGATAGCATTATCTCAGTTACAGGTTTTTTATAGCTGGATCATTTGGTGGAATACAGCCAAATAATTCATTAGTATTCGCAAATAAGAATAAAATTGATGGAACTCCCGATTGGCAAGTAGTTAGTATTCCAACTCGCAGTTATCAAATAGAGCAAATTAATGAAGAATTCCAGCGCAGAATTAAGTCTGTAATCGGAAAAGAGTCGAAGATAGCATTTACTGTTTATGAACCAACATTATCGTCGGTGATTGAAATACATTATCATGACTATGCTGTCAGTCCTAAACATATAAAAAATAAAATCAACTATGCCCCAGTCTAAAACGGTTGTGGAAGCAATGGTCGTGGCAAATCATTAAACTTTTATAGGTTTACTTTATTTTTAATGTGTGTGTTTGTGTGTGTGTGTGTGTGTGTGTTTATATTGTAGTCAGTTCTGGTTTGTGAAAAAGTTCTAAGTCGACATTTTCCTGGCATATATCAAATTTCTGTTTTTCGTAGCCTATATGCAATGTTCCTTAATCAACACACACACAAACACACACACACCACACACACACACACACACACACACAAACACACGCACTTTCCCTACTCACAAAACAAAACACGTTGCATTTCTAGCATGATGCATTTATACTTTTATAGTGTAAATAGCTCAAACATACAAATAATATCTGCCAACTGTTGGGGACTAGGAGACTAAAAATTAACAAACTAGCAAAACAATTGTTATTATAATTGAGGCAACACAATACTCTTGAGATATTGCTGACCTTTTCTACCCCGCTCCACCACCCCAAGTTCAGCAACCATCACCACCACCAAACGTTTGTTCCGATATGATAGATAAAATTATCGAAGAATGTATTACCGCTATCTTGGGAGAAAAAAAACCCAACAAATACTTGATATTGCCGCATTTTTGTGTCAGAAAAAGAAAAATATATATAAAACCTAAACATATAAAAAAAAACGTAAGTCATGCTGATTGTCGTAAATATTTATATCGCCTTTATTTCGGTGCTACCTAGGTCAAAGGTGAATATGAAAATTTTAAAGATTTGAACCAGATAGTAGATGAACATAGGGACGAGGCACAAATAGAAATGAAGCGTCAACTTGAAAAATCGATAGAAGAAACATAAAACGGAAAGAAAAAAATGAGTCAAAGTCACCCCGGGAGCGTTGTTCTGATCAACAACCATATCACACAACAAACCACCTGAAGGAGCAACCGGAAGTGGAATTGCGACCCGCGATCGACGTCGTTAAAAAACAAGGTGGTAATGTGATCGCTCAATCGCCGATGATCAAAAATAAACTTTGTACAAAAAACATCCTCTCTAATGTTTATAGACTGGAAATTCTGATTGGTGGAAGACGAGCTGGCAATAATTCCCACAAAATCATCAGTGAAGCAGTTGATATTTATCAACGCCTATTTTCCGCTGGCGACATGGATAGAAAAGTTTATCGGGCACTGATCCATTACATTACCGATGACTACGACAATGATTGATCAATTAGATAGACGATAATAAAATAACATGATTAAACACAATACTTAACGTGGACCTGAAAACGTCAGGCTCGTAAATTCATGACTACTGGTTTATAGCGCAATCTACGGAGATGGACTCGGCGATGTTATTTAGAGTTTATTTAGAAGGATTTCCCCCAAAAGATATCCAGATTGCAAAACAATTAAGCATGAAAGTCATCGAAGTTGTTGTAATAAGGGTATTTAAACTGTTGCTGATGTTACTGATAAAGCATTCCCAGCAATCAAGACAGACTTGCACAATTATTCCGAAAAAAAAAACACGCATCCAGTAAAATTGCCCAGCACCAAAGTGATGCCACCAAATGTCAATAAATAATAAATCAAGCTACATATCAGCGGTTAACAAAACAAACCGCAGCAGAGATGGAAAAAATATAACAACAAGTCTTATTGCGGGAAATGGTCTGGCTCGACAGTCATTTTAAAAAACAAATAATATAATAAAATGTTCAAACGTGTATCTGATTTGACATGGACGTACCAGTCCTCAAAGATGAATCGCTGCGTGATTATCACTATTATTCTTATGATGCGCGTGTACCTGACGCATGTGGACAAATTGAGCTACAAGTTATGGTACAAGCAGATATTTCTTGCCTGCCGTGGCATTGAATGAGATCTAATATCAGCTTTTGAAAGCAGATAATACAGCATAAGGTATTGGAGATCGAGTTGGTTTTGTTAATAATGGCGTTATTACCTTGTTTAATAGTGCCACGTATAGGATTGACAGAAAAATAATGAATAATGTCTGGAAAATTTTGCCTTTGCCATGACGATATTGGTCTGGCAAGATATTCTGATGAATATTGACGGTCCGCATTTCAATCGATGATGTTCGCGAAGGATTCTAATAATCACCCCTAGAACCGTAATGTGACAATAAACAGTGTTGGGGATTCAGTCGCATCAATGAATGAAAATTTCAGCTTAAGATTGGCGCACGTCGACCAATGTTAAATGGCAATTAAGAATTTTCATGTATGATTCCACTGTTGCACATCTTTGGATTCTGCAGAAATATCAGAAAAAGTATTTTCGGTACTAAACACGCGATAATGCTAGTTAGAAAAGCCACATACAAAGATGCAGTCTGGCATCCTGATGGTGTTGATGATGGTAAGGTGAGACTGATAAAGCTTAAAATGTGGATGCTAGCAATGATACCATCACTCGTTGAAGAACAACGGCTGCTCAATTTCATGACTAGCGGCGGTAATTCAACGCTGTCGTGGTTGACGATGACCATAGACTGCGTCCAGAGTAACGTTGCTTGGTTATTCACACGTCAGATAGCATCACAGCAGGTCATTTCAGCACCACGACATATGTTAATAGCGCTTCAGGAAAACGCCAGAGTAGGTCTACAAGGACAAAAGCCAATGGTGTTTGACACGCTCTGGGTTAGTGAATAAATGGTCGTCAAGAAAATCAGAGGAATTGCTGGTGAATTTAAACTATAATCATGTTGCACGTGAGTATCATCCGTTAATGATATTCATCCGGTGTAATCAGAATGTTGATTCTGGTTTACAGATATCTAAGCGGGACTTTACGACGCTGTATCCAATATATTATTTCTCGCTAGAACACATGGATTAGTTCAGATAATATATCGTTGAAATACATTCTAAAGATTGAATAGGTGTATTTCCAGCTGGTTTTGGTGGTTACAGAGCAATGGCTGTTATACTGTCAGAGGGGCTAGTGGACGAATGAGAGTCATTGATGCGCCCGAAGAATACATGTAAATGTTTTTCAAATATGCAAATGTTTTCCAAACATGTAAGTCTTTTTCCAAAATTGTAATTAGATTATTCATATTATTATAATGCTATATCATCACTTGAACGTTACCCTGACCCCTGGTCAGATTAAAAAGCTGTAGTCGTCATTAAAGAAGAATTCTGGGGCAAAATATCTCTGAAAAAAAACTCTACAAGAAATAAAAAAATTACACACAACTTGATCTTTCCCTCGAATCGATCAGCGAAAAAGTAAATATTGGTGGTATATTTCCTTAGCAAGAAGCGATACCAGCGCTGATTGCCACTGCAGCTCCAGCTGTTGCAAAATCAACTGCACTCGGTGCAGTTGTAACAGCTGCCGAAATTACGCTACAAATGAAACCGGACAGGATCTAAAGACCTAAAAATAGGGACGGGGTTTAAGATTACCATGAACGTGGTACAGTCAAGGTCTGAGACTGCCGGTGACGCTTCGTTAAAGCTCCACGTGTTCAATTTTGGTTTACTTAATGATGCTCGACAATTAAACATAAAAAACTTTAGAGGTGTTTTCATGCCTGATCAGTTACCGGAATAAAACCGTGTTAAAACTGGTATCATTAATTTCTATGGCCGTTCTGATCTCAGTACTGGTTAGCTTGCATAAGCGTTTGATCCATGTCGTCTTTCGATTCGTATGATTACGATTCGTATGGATTGGCGCCACCGAAAGAAATTCTAAAAAATGTCAGTAGAATCGCTAGTGATTTTGTCTGGTATTCGACATTACTAACACAGATATTGACATATCCACCAGTACGCGGTCAAGAGGTACTTGTCGTACTTAACACCGTGTCAGGTCTTCATCAAAATCCCATAAAGTCGTGCACGAATATACCACCCGTCGTCTTATCAGGTTAATAGTTTATAATGGTAGATATTCACGGAAGATCTGCTAAAGGCAAGGCCAAAAGTGACATTGATCTGTCAGCGTATGCAACACGAGATGAACCTACTGATCTTTTGTGATCTTTTGCCTCTCTGTCTCTTGGATTGATCCGGATGGGGTTGTTGTTTTTCAGGATCAACATGGACGGCTAAAGACGAGAAATATGAAATCGGTCGATAATATCCTTCTACTTTCAGATGCGACCAACAGTACCATGACAGTATTTACCGGCAACGGAAGAATCAAAGACTCGCAATTATCCACAGTGATATCAGTAGAAGCGTTACTAAAGTCGGCGATACAATGACTGGTAAACTCAACATGACCAGAAATAGAATCCCTAATTTAAGAGAACCAATACCGGACACTGACGTTGCAACGAATAAATACGTGGACAATAACGACGTCGTGAAAAGGACCTTGTTCACAACAATCAATGAAGGATTTATTTAATATATTCTGAGCTGAATATAGCAATCACGTGACCGTGTTTACAAGTAATCGCAGATTCAAAAGTAAAATCGTTGGAAATTTAGCGGTCATCAATATTAAGCTCCCTGAAATTTACACACGACTCGATGACAGCTCCGAAAAAAATCAAAAAGATTACTGATGATGTTTTTCATACTTCTCCGCTTATCAACGCGGTAGACATAGTAGCGTCTAAATCAGCAGCATGGTCACAACAAAACAACTCCATCAAACATACCGCTGAGGTAACCAGGTGTAAAGGTTTTCTGTATTTAGCTCAGAGCGATTTACGATATTTACGACATATCCATGACGTCATTCCACCGAGAATTTTCTACAACAGTCATGGTTGTGTTAAATCAAAATACCGATGCAGCATTCATATTGGAAAATAGATAAATACTTACCCGTAATGACGTATCGGTGATTTCTGGAATTCGTCCCTTCAAACACCTCAATTGGTAACTTAGTATATACCATAATGAATCCCGCCCGGTCCATTTGGTATAATCAAACATGTGCATGGAAGGCATTGCTGGAAGAAATCATCGACAGGCACATGATAAAACAAAAAAATATATTTTAGACGAATCATTGTCATCGACAATGTTGTAAATGCGGTCTTCTCGCTTGTCGCTGGAATATCGACGTTAATCGCAAAGTTATCAGCGACGCATGTGATATCGCCTTTGGTTGGAATTGGTGCCACTGTTGTTGTCAGTGTTCCTGGTATCCTCAGTATTATTATGAAAAATATATCTACATGTTCCAGCAAGAAATTACATGAACACACAGAAATAACGTACTCGGCGACGTATGCGTGCATGAATATATGGGTTAAACGATGGTGTAATATCAGAAAATGAATTCGCTGTGATCAGGGATATTAATTACCTGCATCACAAGAACGCAAACATACTATTAAAACCGTTGCCAACGCCATATTTAGAATCTGCAGTATAGACAATAATGACTGAGAAAATAACCACACGACTGGAACAAATTATCGCTAACACAATACCGCCAACTACGACAATGATGGAAGCAACTTTAACATGGCCGGAATTTGATATTGGTTTTCCAACTCCGATTACGACATCTAATGGTCGGTCACTTGAGATCGCAAAAGCAAAATCACAACTTTATTATAGTTGGCCAAATATCAGAAAACTCATTTGGTGGATTAGACGCTAACAATTGGCTGGTATTTTCACAAGGTCACACTAAACACCTCAAGACACCCCAAGAACACCTCACTATTACATATAATCACAATAATCACACCAAGGCTATCTAAATCGTATCAGAATAAAAACAAACCAGCAAACACACGCATGGACAATCAATGATTGATAGTATTGGTTGAAGGACCCATTTCCGATAAGCTGAGGAAAAGAACTCTTTTGCATCAAACCTCTTTAATTTTATATTTTTTATAACAATATCCTCATTAAATGGCAATGGTATTTCCCTCGTTTATTTTTCTTGTAAACTGTTTATATACGAATATACAAAGTTTCATTTCGAATCGTCCATTGAAAATTTTGATAAATGTTTCGAATACATGACCAATGATTGTTACAAACTTAACGAGAGTGATATCCTTTGATTTTACTTTGATGTGAAGGAAAATCGCTTTGTTTAGATTACTTGATATAACGGATGTAATTTATCTAAACTGTTTGAATAGTAGGTCATTTAATAACTGGTAAAGTCACACAGACAATCAATTATCAACAGTAACACAAACCACCACGCTGTTTAATTCAAATACACTTGATTCATCCCATAGGTAATACTGAAAGTTAATCTAATGATGTCCCATCAGCTAAACACAGTAGTGTATAATAAGTACATAATACATATTCGTTCCATTAATCAAGCATTAAGAATGGATAAATATTTATTTGTATATTCTAATATACAGGTGTTAAAGACCAAATTTACCATTTTCTTACACTTTATTTATAAGACATTAAGACTTTTAAATAATTTTTAATTAAAAAAAAAGTTGAATAAATAAAACTGTATTAGCCCAAGGCCACCAAGAAGTTGCCACCACTATATATATATATATATATATATATATATATATATATATATATATATATATATATATATATATATATATATATATATATATACACACGTCACTGTGAGTTTTGGGCCATTGGGGTGGGAGTTGATCAGTTTTAAATGAGACCATCCCATAAGCCATCAAGATATCTTATTTTTTTTTAATTCATGTGTTCAAACAAATAAATATAAATATAAAAATATCCACTTAACACCAAATGTATTTAACGACTGCTATTTAATCAACATAAAATTTAGTAAAGCATTTAATTTAGACCAAAGAACTCTGATATAAACGGGATTATTTTGTCGTTTATTGCCTTAGAAGTTGTCATAAATATATTAAAACCTGAAACAACAGCAAGTGTTGGTATATCATAATTACATATGCAGTTCTTTCGTTAATGATTCAAGAAATTGAGAGAATTATACATCATGAAATTGTTTTCTTAACGTCAGAATTCGGTTATATTGTTTTGTGAAAGTTTTGAGACTACTGGAAGAGCTGCGCTTTTCCCATCCAGTTCATGTCGTTTAAACTGTACGTCCAACTGCATTCATTGTGACTCTTACCGTCAATGGAATCATGTGAACAGTTGTCTGCGGAGGAATTGGCCTTTTATACAGAGCAGTTTGACGTCCCATATATTTGTAATAAATTTTTCGCCTTAGAGATCAGTACATCTACTTACAACTATAAAGAAGGATTAAATCGCTTGACACAGGTAACTTTAGTTACTTTTCCTTTAGTAATGTTATAAAATGTATTTGTATATGCATAAAATTATAAATTTAAATTATTTTTTTTCAACAAATACGCAATCAGGAAGCAACAATTTACGTATAATTTACCAAGCACTGGTGTATCCATTTGTATGTATTGTTTTCTTTTGTGTGTTTCTTCAATATTTTACTTATTTCTGAATGCATTTATGTTAATATTACTGATTGTATTGTATGCCTTGGCTTCTGGTACAATCAACTGTGAAATGTATATTACATTTATATTTATAAAGATTATATCATACATCCTACTCCAATATAGGTAAGATAAAGCAAACACATACGAACAAATGAATAACTGATTTTATTTATTCGCAATGCTAATAATTGACAAAACAAAGGAAAGGATGAATAGTTAAATTGTTTATGAGATAAACTAGTAATTTTATATACAATAAATATGCCATTTTGTTGTTTAACGACATATTTATGATATTGCTACTTATTGATAGATGTTGAGTTATTTCCCTTGGAAACTCCTGATCTCACTACTTTTCCTGTTAGACTAAACATCGCTAAATATTAGCAGTTTTGTTCTTGCTTGTTTATATTTATTTTATTTTATTTATTTTTTTTTGTATTTTTTTTTTGGGGGGTGATATTGCTGTTGTTGAATTTTAAACTAGGTATTATGCAAAGTTTAATGTGTTCTTGGGGTGTTTTGGGGTGTTTAGTGAGACCGATTTTTGCATAAAACCAGCGCTGATGGAATGGGTCCCATCTGTAAAATCGTTAGCAAACCAACATGATCATATAAATGAAACAAATCAATGATGAACTTCAGCACAGAATCAAATATATAACAGGAAAAGAATCAAAGATAGCTATCTAACTACACCAGCCAACGCTGAGTGCCGCCATTGAAATATCAGCAGGGGATAATGCTGAATCAAAACACATTGTTGACTTATGTATGTCGTCGATAAGAACCGGGCTGTGGTGGCCTTTGATAGGGCCAGCCACATGTACTCGAAGCGAGCTTGATGTTAACAAAAACAAACAAAAAACAACAATAATCTTAAGGAAAAGAATTACAGAGTGACACAAATACCTCAGATTACACTCATGACCTATACTATATTGTATGACAGAGAGGGTCCAATTACAGAACGGGTTATGGGGGTAATCTAAGGTATTTGTGTCACTCTGTAAGACTTTTCCTTAAGATTATTGTTGCTTTTTTAACATCTAGCTCGCGTCGAGTACCTCTGGGGCCTGCTTATGTTGGATCACGACAACCACCGCTAAATATTTTTTTTTCTCCTCACTGTTTGATCCCGTTTTTGTGAAAACCTCATAGTATCGGAGACTCGTCTTAAAAAGGGTCTAGCAATTCCTCAATTACGGAGAACCCCAGAGTACCGGAGATTCCTCTAGTGAGAGTCACATCTAGATAACTGGAGACCAATTCCTCAAATAGGAGAAATCGTCAGCGCGATTGCACAGGAGTATGAAATTACGCAACGCATTTTACGAATGCTCTTTGAGCAGTATTTGATTGCATTTTCAAATGATGATCTTGAGACAAACTTATTAACACAATAACACAATTTGAACTTCGTGATTAGAGATACTTTATTTTCAATGAAAGCCTTCACAAGATAGCCGTTCGTGGTCTCTGTTATAAAATTGCTTTTTGATTATTTTAAGATCACCGGATACAACCCACCTCAGTTAAGGGTACTACCCCCTTGAATTACGATAAAATAATTAAGGTTCGCGATGACATCACTGACGAATATTTTCAGATTTATGCCACATGGAGAAGATAAAAGGCCTTCCACACATTCTCCGAGCCAGCAGGTAGTGGTTATCAAGTATTGCCAAGCATTGTCAATATCACGTCGACGATTTCTGTAGCTATACCGTGTTCTTACTCTCCTTTGTCGGCTACAATTGACATAAGAACCACTCTTTTTTGTCGTCAGGTATTACGTTTGTTCTCTATCTCGGTTGATGGTAATTTGTTCTATCTATTTATATCAGTAAATGAAGCCACATTTATAATGATTCTGTGCAAACAACTTATGACAAGAAAACGCGATACAGATATAAATAGTTTGAGTTGGTTTAAAAAGAATAAAGTGCATGAATGTTTTCCACATGAATTTAATAAAATTCAGAAATGTACAATTAGGAATAACGTTATTAGTCATATTTTTGTTTTGTTTTTTTTTTTTTTGGTTTTTTTTTAGAAACCTGTTTGACCTAATCTTTCGGCCCTCCAAGACGTCTCCTTATTTCATTGGATTGTATTTTATTGTTTTATTCTGGAAAATATACATGCCGTATTACATGGAATGCTGTATTATAAACGTTTAAATATTGGCAGAATCAAAGCATGCATACATATCTTCGATTATTTAAATTATTAAATACATCATTTTCAAAACACAGAGAGTAAATATATATTAAATGCAGTGCCAAAAAAAATATCTCTCTCTCTCTCTCTCTCTCTCTCTCTCTCTCTCTCTCTCTCTCTCTCTCTCTCTCTCTCTCTCTCTCTCTCTCTCTCTCTCTCTGTGCGCTATTTTTTATGTGCGTTATATTTATGATTTTAAAAAAATAAAACAGATTAGGTGAAACTATGAACACAAATTTTCACTTGCCAAGAAAAAATATTAATATTTATACTTAGTTGAAAACAGAATTTCATTTATGCCACTAACTTTTTAGTTTCATCAGATCGGTGAAAGTGTCCACAATTTTACACAAATATGCTAATATGGTCGATAGTCAACCAAAAAATGACTTGGCGGTCCGTATTGAACACCTTTAAAAGCAGGCGACAGAATTTAAATTAGCACCAGTTTTGGTCCTTGGAGAACAGAGTCTTAAGCAACACCGTTTTATCTGCATTTAACCCCATTATTAAAAGATCGCAGAATTTCTAGTTGCTTTGAGATGATAAGCATTTGTAATTTTTTTCAGTCACGTTAGTTATTACTAAATAATACCAAGAAATATGACAATGTTTGTTAATTTGAACGATAGAAAAAAGAATGGACTTGTTCAGTTATTTAAGCCTTGCCAACGTTGCTTTTTAGTTTTACTGGCAACGTAATTTTCATTCATTCTTTTTATTAAATATATACTATTATACAGTGAAAACTGTATAATACAATTATAGTAATTTTTTGTATACAATTACATGCAATTGTATAGAATACAGTTACAGTAATTATTTGTGCTAGTTAATTTTATTGCCCGGATATGCTTTGCTCGTGCAACTGTTAAGGTAGGAAAAAGATTAGGCCGGGGGGGGGAGATGCTAAACTCATGCTCATATGCGATTATAGTCATGTATACACTTTCGTGTTTTGTGACTTTAAGCCCTGAAAAGGGCTAGTGGCCTATCCCCCTTCCGGGGCCGGGCTCACCAGTGTCCAGTGCTAGACACTTTTGCCCTAGCGCGCGGGCCTATTAACCCCCCTGATGGCTCACCGCCTTTGCCGGATGTTATCTTTCGATAACATTGCTATCCAGGGAGGCGCTTAGCCCTAGGGCTGGGCTTTTGGTCGTGGTGCTGACCATTATTTGCTGACCTTAAGACCCTTTGGTTGGCTGCGTATTGTAACAGAGCGTAACGGCCTTCCGCCTCAACTCCCGCCTACTAAAGTCCCCAAGGTCTAAGTTCACCTAACTTGATCTCATGTGGATTATTGTCAAATTTCACCAGTTTTTCCTACGGGTGTCCCTATACCAATGATGTGTTAGCCACCTATTCAATTATCCAAATGTTCCTGAGTTGTGAATTTTGAATATATTTTGATGAGGTTGAATTTTGCGTACTTAGCGTACTTATATGGTTCTAAAAAATTAACTCAATCTCTAGGTGTATGTCACCTAATTTTGACATTTATCACCGCTTTGACAATGTTTGGTTTTAAATTTTGACTGCCTTTCCAATGAATCTCGTTTTAATGTTGGGTCTTCCAGGCCAAAGTGAAGACATAGGTTGTAGATTTATTTTCGAACAGTTGGCCGCGCGGCCCGGGCCGTCCATCGCTAATTGTTTGTCCGTTCCGTTCACTTTTGTGATTGCAGCCTTTACCGATACAGGCTTATTAAATCCCTTTATTTGGTACTCATGATTTGTTCTTGTTGATGGTTTGTTGTGGGCATCTCTTCTTTATTCTTGCATTTTTGATTTACTAATATTGGACGATTCAAAATTATAAGTTTGTTGTCTCGTCGGTTTTGATTGGATGATAAAAGCCGAATTTTTAATCCTATTCTAGTTCAATTTTGTTTTCTATTTAGGTTTTATAATAAAATTATGTTTTATGGTATTTCATTCTTATTATGGGCTTAGATGGTTATCAATACTAATTAAAGTATATATATATATATATATATATATATATATATATATATATATATATATATATATATATATATATATATATATATATATATATATATATATATATATATATATATATATATATATATAGTTATTATAAGGAAAATTAAAATACAAATACAGTATATGTATGTTATAAATAGTTATGATTATTGCTATGATTGAATTATGCTTAATACTAAGGCTACATTGACTAAAGGTAAGGAGTAATAATTCCTAGGGTTCTTAGTACAAGGGATCTAAATTATTCTTTTTAGTTTTATATTTTATAACATTGGACGCTTCAGATTTTAATTATTCCTCGTTAATTTGGAAAATAGTGTACATTTATTAGTAGTTAGGTGGGAGCGTTTGTACTAAAAGTTGCGTTTCTTGTATACGTCATTCGAGTGCTAAAGTTTGATTGGTTGGTATAGATTTTAGTTTTCAATCCTTCTTTTAGCTCAAGATTGTATGTTATCTTTTGTGATTAAACGCGGCTATTATCGGCCAATCAGATGCAGCCTTAGATTAGGGCTTATGTATTTCGTGTTATCTGATTTGTAAACTGGTATAATATTAACCCGGTATTTTGGAAGGGGAATTTAACTGTTGCTTAGAGTTTTAATTTAAATTTTTATTTTTCCATAAATATTTTAATGTAAATTCATGTGGGGGTTGTATGATTAAGTATTTATAGTATATTGTTTGAGGCTATTGTTGTGAAGTGGTTTTTAATTTTGACTGCCTTTCCAATGGATCTCCTTTTAATGTTGGGTCTTCCAGGCCAAAGTGAAGACATAGGTTGTAGGCTTATTTTCGAACAGATGGCCGCGCGGCCCGGGCCGTCCATCGCTAATTGTTTGTCCGTTCCGTTCATTTTGTGATTGTAGCCTTTACCAGGTTACTTTTCGGTCTTTGTATGCGTCGGGCTAATCGGTCTACTTCGCACCTGGGAGTTAGGGCTATCAGGTGGGAGGTTCTTGATTTCCCTTATCGGCCTTGACATTTTTGTCCTTGTTATGGCAGGAAATCTTATCATATATATATATATATATATATATATATATATATATATATATATATATATATATATAGTGCTTATAGGAGTCAGGATCCACCCAGGCTTGTGCTAGTATGAGTCCTAGCGCCTGTTTTCTGGTATGGACTAGGTATGGTGCTTGCAGTTATGTATATGTTTGTATGCTGGGATGGTTTATTAGGGTTCCGATACAGGCTTATTGAATCCCTTTATTTGATACTGATGATTTGTTCTTCTTGATGGTTGGTTGTGGGCATCTCTTTTTACGTTGGTTCCCCTCCTCCCTCCTATGATATCCTGAATCTTTTCTTCTTTATTCTTGCATTTTTGATTTAGTAATATTGGATGATTTAAAATTATAAGGTTGTTGTCTCGTCGGCTTTGATTGGATGATAAAAGCCAAAATTTCAAATCTAATCTAGTTTAATTTTGTTTTCTATTTAGGTTTTGAAGAACATTATGTTTGTGCTCCTGCTTCAATTTGTGAGTGTTCTTAGGTGGACGTGGTAGAGATGGTCTTTAATTTCAATCCTTTACCTTGTTTGTGGGATTTTCTTTTTTCAGAGTTTTAGTTAGTGTTCACTGTTTCCTTTTTTATGGACTAGGTATGGTGATTGCGAGTATGTTAGTGTTTGTTTGCTGGGATGGGTTATTAGGGATTCGATACGGGCTTATTGATTCCCTTTATTTGATGTTATTAAGCTGTACTTTCGTTAGGTTTGGTTTAGCTAACTGGTTGTTTCCTTCCCCTCTCCTCCCTGTATGATTCCGGTCCTTTCTTCTTTATATCGTATTATTTACTGTGTAATATTGGATGAGTCAGATTTAATCATTATTCCTCGTTAATTTGGAAAATAGTGTACATTTTATTAGTAGATATGTGGGAGCGTTTTTGGGCTAAAGTTGCGTTTCTTGTGTACATCATTTAAGTGCTAAATTTTGATTGGTTGGTATAGATTTGTTTTCAATCCTTCTTTTAGCTCAATATTGTATGTTTTCTTTTTTGATTAGGCGCGGCTATTATCGGCCAATCAGATGCAGCCTTAGACTAGGGCTTATGTATTTCGTGTTATCTGATTTGTAAACTGGTATAATATTAACCCGGTATGTTAGAAGGGGAATTTAACTGTTGCTTAGAGTTTTAATTTAAATTTTTATTTTTCCATAAATATTTTAATGTAAATTCATGTGGGGGTTGTATGATTAAGTATTTATAGTATATTGTTTGAGGTTATTGTTGTGGAATAGTACCACTGTACAGTAAATATTTTTGGCTGCCCACGTGTTTGTTTCCGTAAGAACAAAGGAATTTTTCCGTAAGAACAAAGGAACAAAGGAATTTTTAGTTAATAGTTTTGGTTTTTATTCAACATGTTAAATAGTTTGTAAAATTTGTATAGGAGGGTATATTTACATCATTGGTTGTAGTAAGAGTTGTTTGGGGTGGTAAAATTCAGTACTAGTTGGATTTAATGATTATATAACAGCAATTAATTTATAGTTATGAGGTAAAGTAGATTTTTTTAATAGACTTTTATAAATTTAGTGGATTTAAGTAGATTTTACTTTACCTTAGTTTTTCCTAGTGTAATATCCTTAATGTGTAGCGAATCATTCAATATTATCCTTAAAGTCCGGGAGCTCAGAAAAAAAACACGTCCGCTCTGTTCAACAACCCTCCAGCCTTTTTCCTGGTAGCTAGACTCATGCTCATACTACTCATATGTGATGAGAGAGAGAGAGAGAGAGAGAGAGAGAGAGAGAGAGAGAGAGAGAGAGAGAGAGAGAGAGAGAGAGAGAATATTGGTACGAAACGACCAGTACCTTGGGTACGAAAGGACCAATTTTCAAGGAGTACGAAACGACTTGGGTACGGAACGACCATGAGCCTCCCAAGGGCATGCTCAGTAAGGAAATGTTCTTTAAAGCTTTTCTCCAGATGTCCTACAGTCATTTGATTGTGTCGGTGCCGGTAAATCCTGTGTATCTATGATGCCATAATCCATTGCTGTCACATATATGTTCTCGTCTAACCGACCAATACCGTAATTTATTGTTAGTTTATGTGTGCATGATAGACGCTGAACAGTCTACAATCAAAACTTTGCCAATGACAAAAATAAATAAATATAAATAAGAACATATTTTTCATCGTTAGTTTTTACTTTTAATGTTTTTTTTGTTTTTGTTTTTTTTGGAGGGGGCGACGTTGATATTTGGATTCGTTGGCAGAACTGGAAGTCTTAAAGTATTAAAACACGTTTTCTTTTTCTTTCTTTTTTATTTCTTTCTCGCACGTGCACTTACAGCTGATGAGTTTTATGCTGTCGAGACAGCTCTGAACGTATTTCCTCAATGGCACTTGCCAGTGGAACAAACTTAGCTACCTCATGTTGTTACTGTAATTCTGGCAATGACAGTTCGCGTTGGAGTAATTTCATAAATCTACTTTGTTAAATTGTATATCTACTCTCTTCCCGTCGCTGTTGTATCATCTTAAAATCATCTTTGACTTTTTTTCAACATCAAGTTGAACCGCAAGACAATCTTGTAATTGTTCAGAGATAATCTCGTTAATATTTTCTTGGTTCATTATAAAACAAGTGCATTTCCTTAATAAAAGATTTTATAGAGACCAATTCGAAAACGTGTTTCTGGATAGTGTAAACTAGTGATGAATCGATGCAGGTTTGTTTGATCATGTGGAAAAAAAGTTTTTAAACTTGTTTCTATCCATGTCGCCAGGGCACCAAGTCTGATGAATATTTTGCAACATATGAGACAGTGTCAGCACCGTTAAAAATAACAAAAAAATTGCACTTTTGTAATGTTACATGTCAAGTGATATGGGAGCTTTTGAGAAGTCAAAAATGTGTATAACAGCAAATGTTATCAGACTTGTAATGGATGACAAACCAAATCTAAGCCATGGTGCAACTAGTGCCCATATCAGTGGATCAGAAAGTGGATCTAGACATAGACAAGCAAACACATGGCAGATTACATGCATAGATATCACTTGAACTGTATACTAGACTGTAAACTTGTTTCTATCCATGTCGCCAGGGCACCGAGTCTGATGAATATTTTCATGTTGGTCATATGCAGCATCAATTCTGTTTATAGGTCCTACTTAAGGCTCTGAGAGGTTATTAAAGTACAGCTGTATATCCAAACATGACCCTGCCTTTATCAGTGGAGACGATTTTAATCAAGGTGTTTGCCTCATGGTGTTCCAGGTAGCTTCATCAATGTAGCAGCAATATGACAGCAGTGTTCTTAAATCTGGAGCTTTCAACATCACTGATGGATGATGGCCTTCTTGAAATGGAGGTTATTGTGAACATTAATTTCTTTGCTTCACTTTAGATTTTCCTTGATTGCAGCTTTGTTATTACAAGTCTGAATATAAGTAGGATTTGTAATACCAGTTTTCATGTGACATCACATACAATATGAATGCATGATTTAGTTATACAACAATTGCTACTGAACATGGCATCAACGTGAGCCACTTTTCCAGTTCCACACAAGCAAGGTGTCATGTTTATAACCTTGGTTCATGCATTGATCGCTTATCCAGTCATATTGGGGAAAACACAACTGTTCAATCTGATCATGGTTAGGTTAATATGGGATCACATTGATTAAAATCAGATCTTCACTGTCTTATGTGTAGATCGAAAAGATACCCAAAATTGGTGTCCTTTGGAATTTCCAGACCACTTATTTTTAGTATCCTATCAGATAAAGCATTGCAAACTTGTGTTATCATTAATAATTATATGTTCTGAATAATATGTGTCAGTTTAAAAAATTTGAAAGTTGTGACTCGATTGATGCCTCAAAGGGTTAACAGAACATGTCCTATTATTGGTGTCCAGACTTGCATATAGGACTCTGGAGATATGATTTCAATCAGATGGCCATGGGATCATGCATGTGATTCTTCCCTACATGGACAAATAAATCATGTTCTGATGGTCTCAAGAATTTCAAGAAAGTGCTAACATTTTGAATCTTGTCTTCTACCACTGAGTTCTTTTACACAAACAGTGAAGCCCTTGTGATTGACCATTCACCCAGAGCATAATGATCATGTCATGTATGACATGACATGACAAATGGCCAATTTTGACACCTAGTGAGAATATTTTCCCATCACTGATACAAAAGCATATGTGACCCAATTATACCAATATGTGACTAAAGTAAACCGGGAAAAATGGCAATTTGTTAATGACATTTGGTAACACTGATATGAATGGTCCTTCAAATTTTCATTGGACATGGGATGTTACCAACCACTCATGAGATCAGTTTTGGAATGTTTGCATGCAACACCCCAGACCCATATGGCTTTCTCACAATCAACTTGAGCAGCAGGACATGCAAGTATCATGCCAGTCAGGATACATCTCATTCAACAATTTAAACAGCCATGATAAACAGACTGTCAAAACCTGCCAGTGATATTGCAGCAAGATATGCTGACATATTATGCAAAGCTGCCCTTGACAAGGAGGGCAAGTGTCTTAGCTCTGGTTTCATCAAACTCGGCAGTGTTTCTCTGTAACTTGCTCAGGACCTTGTCATACTTAATTCTCTCTTTCTCAGCTCCATCTGATTTGCATAATCTGAAAATATATTTGCTTTATTAGAATACAAATTGTGAGTTTTTGCTCCTCACAAGAGTCCTCTTCCAGTTGTCATATGATACAAATATTGCTGTTTATTTTGTTGGAAATTGTACTAAATGTATACATGCATGGCACAATAAATTCTATACCACTTTGTTTTGTCAAAACATCTTGTTCAAGAGCAAAATGTGCATATACTGCTGTCAGTTTTTATTATACATCCTGAACCTTTACATGTGAACCTTTCTCAGGTTTAAATCCAATTATAAAAACCATTTTTAACCTCTTGATAATAAGTGCATGACTCTTCTATACTGTGAAGATTAGATCTGTGCTATGGGGGTTCTCTCCTTATAAATCAGTTATATTGCATGCAATACCACATTAAGTTATACATCACGAACCTGGGACGACTTTGTGCAATGTTGTATTTCGGGTATGAAAAGGAATGCAGTCAATGTTGGGTATCAAAAGGTCAAGGTTTTCAAAAGAAAAAAAATAGATTCTACACATAAATTGTAGTCGTGAACCATATACCTTCATCACAGTAGTTGGGTAAGGAAGTTTCCTATCAATGTCAGTTTAAAGGTCCAACATCAAACTCACTTTGACTGGAAGAAAAGATCTTTTTACATGTGGACTAAAAGCCTGTTTTAAGAAGGCAGTGATGAATGTGGGCAACACATTTCTTTACAATTACTTGAAGCAGACACAGACTTTCATTATCAAAAGTTCTGCACACCTTAAGAACTCAAATTCAAAATCATTACTAAATAAAAACTTAACTCTTAATTTAATCCTGTAACTCACATGGTCTTCTACAAGTGTCAATTAATTAAGGCATTATAAAAGTAGCAAAATCATTATGGTACTGTACTATAGACCCATGATTAAAAATTTAGTATTATTTAAATATTTATATTTAATTTATATTATGTTTGATCTTTGTCCATGATTAATGATAGAGGATAGTATTTTGGTGTGAACCTGCTTTTTGTCATGTGGCAAGTTATAAATTGTTTACAGATACAAGTTCAAAGTCATTGGCATTTGAGTTCAAGGTTGTGTGTTTTAGAAACTTAGAATTCTGGAAATAACCTTTGGACCAACATTCTGGTCATTTTGTGGTATCTTAGGTTTTTATACAAGGCTGATGTCAACAAAATTATCCATTCCTATTTTAAGATTAGTCTGTTTAATTATATTTAGTTGTGTTCTGATAAAATTTGAGAGAAATCATTTAAATTATTCATTGGAATTACAAAGTGCTTAATTATATTAAGGACTACCTTGGAGTTATTATGAATTCATTCAAAGTCATTCTTATTTTGTATCATTGTGATAAATCAAGACTATTGGTACATCAACCTATTACAGGGTTCCTGCCACAAATTTAGAAAAAGATTTAAGACCATTTACAAACCAAAAAATATAAATTTTCAAACCTAATATTTGGACAAATTTTTTGACCTGCACAGCCAAACATGATGCTTAAGGCTTAAGTTTGGAAGGCCCTATCCGGGCTTTGAAATCCTCAGTTTCTTCCCACAAGGGTTATAAACATAATGTCCAGGCATTCTTTAAATATCAGGTCCACACTGGCACAAATGATCAGTCCAAGAATGTTAAATCAAATAAAAAGCAACAAAATTAAAATGAATACCTACTAGAACATAAAATTTGATTAATGAAATAATCCACGAAATAAGGTTAATACAGATCCGGAGAGCTGAAAGTCAATTATTTTTCAATGACCAGTTTTCAATGATGACTTGTGGTATCAAGTGTTCTGATTCAGTTATTAATATAAATACAAGAAACAAATACAAAAGCATCACAAAATTAAATAAATGTAATATGAAAGGGAAATGATATTTTAAAAAGAGTCATTTATAACTGTTACAACCTTGTAGTTAAAGAAAATATGTAAAGGAATAAATTTTGTATAAATCATTTTTTATTTCATTTTAATTCATTAAATGTAATTATTAATATGATAATATTAATATCAGTCTAATATGTTGCTGAGAAACGTTTACTTTAGTCATAAATGTGACTCATGTAAGCACGTGCTGTGTATTATAAATTCATTACAGTTAAACATTCAGGAATAGCTATGAAAACGATTGGCTGATACTTGGTCAGGCTTTCCTAATGTCCAGAAGTATTACGAAATTAGCTTAGTTTATATATTGAGGTATTTTTGTAAAACGTTCAGAGTCACGGACAGACAGTCGTAGTTGAGAGTCATACACAGTCGTAGAGTTGTAAAGTCAGAGTTATTGTAACATCTTAGTTATACAACTTCTATTACCTTAAAAAAGGTATTTTTGTGCTAGAAGTTGTCTGTTTAAATGTCTAAATAGAACGTTTTGTTACAGGAGCTAATTTTACTTCGTTTCTTCTAAATAATTGTTTTCCTGGAGAACAACTTTACTAATTTTGACAGACATTTTCACGAAAATATTCTAATTTGGAACGGAACAATACAAACTGTGCTTTATTGTGTAAATTCAGGAATTTTCTGTTAGCCTTTGTCTGACTTGATCATCCACCATTTTGGACCTGAATTAAATTTCAGACTGTGTTTAGAACCTTTTACAGGACTTGTGGTTCTATTTTGAACAAACAATTTGGATCGTTTCTGTAAACTGTAAGTCTTGTTTAACATATTTACACTATTTCATGTTTTCTAGGAAAATAAGTTATTTTTTTTTTAATTTTACAAAGCTTGTTGTCTTCACTCTTTCTTTTATGTTACTTTGAATGAGCCGATATGTGACATAACCCAGATGTTAACCTCTGCCCTTTAGTTTTTGTACTTTCTTCTCCAGCTGCAACTGCAGTGCTATTACCTCAGCAATTCTGCCATGATTTTACTTAATGGAGGTGGGTTGGGTGTACCCACTTGTTATGAAAATAAGATAGGGAGTAGAACAAAAAGGATGGAGGAGGAGGCAATGACTATAGTTCACTATATTCCTATGACTACAATATCCATCTTTCTTTCAGCTAAAAAAGTCCTAATGTTAAAAGTCCTAATGTAATCAAAATCATTAAAAGATGTTACCTCTAATTATATACACAGTAATCTGTGAATTTTTCTGAGTTAAACTGTTCCTCATTAACATAGGAATATTGTTCTATGTTCAGATGCCCCTGCTGATGGGGAATACATATACAGCTAGCTTAGTCAACTGGAACAAGTTTGTTAACTCTTCCTTATGTTTACTATGCACATTTTTTTCCCTTCTCATGGGTAATGTCTTCTGGATACTTTAGCTCCAAATTAAGAATTTTCACTAAAATAAGTTCTGTTTACATTTCATTTTCTTAAATCACTTGTTTTGACAGTGGTATTTTGATCAAATAAATATACTGACTTCATAAATTTATTTTCAGATTATTTATTAAACTGATTTAACATTTAACAGGCCATATGTAGCTATGCTCAATGTATTCTTTATCATGTATTGTTAAGGAGAACTTAACATTTTTGAGATTTACCCTCATAATTACAAAAAAATGTATGTTTTTGGCTTGTTGCTTCCCACATAAACCTTAAATATTAAGCCTAAAGCTGATAAAAAACATGTTAAAAATATAAATTTTTTATAGTACATAAAATTAAATAAATTTGTGATATCTATACATTTGTTTAAGTAAATAAAAAGACAGTGAAAACATATATCCTTATGTTATTCTTACCTAGGATAATTTAGCAGTAAATCAACCCTGATTGTACATTACAATTCACTTTGCACTGATTTACAACGGAAATAAATATAATCATGTGAATAAAAAAAAATATAATTCCATGTTAAATTCATTGTTTAAATTCCACTCATTCTTCTTAAGTGAAATGAGTAGCAAATAAAATTTCCAGACAATACTTTAAACACTCCTCAAAAATAGAACGGAGTTAATCCGTGCTTATAATCGCCAAATGAATAGTCCAGAAGTTTACACCTCTTAATATCTAGTATTTAAAAGGTTATGAATTTGTTATATGGTGTGTTGATTTGGTCAAAAAGTTGACATAAATTTGCAGTGTAGCATATTATTGAGCTCTCAAAATGATGTTGGTTATGGTTCTGATTTTATGCTTGACCCACTAATTTCAAAACTCAATTTCAATAAAGCTGCATCAGAAAAAATTCACACTTTTCTAGCTCCAATAATTTGATGTAATTCAAAGCTTTAAAATAAACTGCCATCACTATCGTCAGCCAGTAGGACTATTTGCCAAACTGAATCATCTAACATAAAACAAGCTAGGATTCGACCTTTAGGACTGTCTAGGTAGCCCATATTTTAAATATGCATTTGTGAAACTTCCTTGATATATGGTTCAAACTACGACCGAATGTTTTGTCCAGGACTCAATGTGACAAGTAAACTTAGTGAAAGGAAAAAATGTTAATGACATAACGTGAAAAAAAAACAAAACTTGAAAATTTGAGACTTTACCCAGACTTTTAAGTCATTTAAAACATTTTCCCGACCTTTTCAGGTCAGGAAAATCAATTTTAAAATTTAACTCTTATCCGAGAATTCCAGACCCATGCTTGAACCCCACCATTATTCAAGACTGTTAGTACATCTGCTGATTTAATATTGAAATTCATTTGGATTGCTATATTTTTTTACTTGTGATAGAACGTAGAATTATTTGGGATTTAATTCATGATACTGCAGGTTTCTCTTAGTAACCAGGATAAATATTTGTTGATTTTACTAAACTTAATGATTTTGCTTTTCTTTTACTCAGTTGAAGACCATAAAGTCATAAGAAGAGACAAAGAATAATCTTTTTTTAGTTTACTACAAAATGCACATTTCACATCCAAGAGAAAAACATGCACACTTCTGATAGTATTTCAAAACATGAACAGCATTTCAACCTAGAGATATTTCAGCTCTTTGGTGTGATTCCCACTTCCTTGGCCAAATCTGCCATTTGAACTGAAACAAACAGAATTAAATAAAATGCATTATTTATGAAACAGGTGCTTTAGAACTCTTTAAATAAGTAAATACCATATATATTTAAATTAACACATCACTCCGCATTCTTAAAAACAGACAATTTTAAAGGTGCAGTTTATGACGTGCTTTTCAATACTTGTTTGCTTCAGATTCATCATTGCAACAAATCTTGCAGCAGCCTCTGTTGATCACAATGTTATAATGTAGTGTTAAGCAAGACACAAGTTGAAAGACATACCAGTACTAAATTCAAGAAGCGACTGAGTGGGAAAATGTGCTGATCAATTGATTATTTTAACTGTGCTGATATTTACAGTGACTTAATTCAGTTGCATAAAGATCCCAAGATGTATGTGTGGTCATTACATCAAAAGAACAACTCAGTTTTCATCAATGTGTTCTAATAAATGTTCCCCACTTGGAAAATATAACACCCCAGGGTGTTAAGTATGGAATATACGATACAATCAGTTTATGAATACTACTGGGTCACAGTCAGTAATATTTGATATACCCATTGAATTTTGCCCTTTTTTAAATGAATACTACTAGAATGGTAGTGCTAATTTAGCTTATTATTTTCCTGCTTTGAGTTATAGAAACTATCAACTATCCTTACCCTTTACTGGAGACTTTATTACTATGCAGTAGTGAGTAATTATTAATTGTTTGCCATTTTAATCTTTCAATTGAGAATTCATCTGAGACAGCCACAGCAGAAAAATGCATTTATGTCAGTAACAAATAAAATCTTTTGGCCTGAAATCACCTACCCCCCCATTAAATGTTAATTATTTTATGCCATCAGCATGCCCAGCCACTGATAAAATATATCAAAGGAAGACATGTCATGTTTGTTCCCCACATATGCTTTAAGTACTTTATTGATGATTTAGTATCTGCTTTTAAATGAAATTTCACTTTTGGTTCAAGTTTTGGTATTTAATATGAGGGCTACACTTCGGGTCTATCACAATGAAGAATCTTAAATTCAATTCTGATTGGTGGAGAAAGTACTGAAATGTAACAATTTTTTTTTTTATATCAAGTCTTTAGATACTCATAATAGTTTTATAACATCTGCATAATTTACAAAAAACATGATGTTGCTCAGTTCTGTAAATAAAAACAAACAGTGCTCCATATATCTCTTGACTGAATTCAAGAGGAAGCATCCTGCAATGGGTTCAAAATCCAGTGTATACAGAATCCAACTTAATGGGTCTCATTTTAATGGCCAGGATGTAAATCTTAATACACTTTACTTTGACTATTCACAATAATTTATTTTTCTGGTATTAAAACTTAATATTCTTCACCATATTCATAAAAATTGAGAACATTATAAACCATAAACTTTCATTCTTACCTTACCTTTACCTGAACAATACCCCTATGACTACCTGCATCCGACTCCCACCCCATGATGGTGCTGAACCAATAATAAAATAAAATGTGCAAAATGTTTCTAAAAACAGAGCTAGTGAAATGATGGGTCAACATGAACACCTTTTGACGATGAGGATATTATGTACTAAGTTTCACCCCAAGCCACTAAAAACTGCAAGTTTAGCTGCATTCACAAAATTGTCATATACTGTATTTAGCTCTAAGATTTTACAATAACAAGGGCAAAGACAAAAATAAATTGTAAAGATTTGTCGATGTTCAGCTTTAGAAGATGATTCTAATATGTACCAAGTTTTACAGCAGTCCATAAAACTTTTAAATTATCTTCACTGAAATTTGTCTTACAATGCCTCAGCCAAATGACATAGAGAACAATAATTGTAACATAAATTGCAAGATTTGTCAATATGCACATCTTCAGATGATGACCACCGTCATGCATAAAGTTTCATGGTCATCCACTGATAATCTTAAGACTTGTGTTCACAAAATTCTGTTAAATACTGCACTTAGCTGCAAGTTGGCATGGGCATCAACTCTGATAAAATTTCTAATCATGGTGATTTGATCAGATGTCCTTCCACAATTAATGATGATATTATTTAAAAAATTAAAAGCAGTCTATCAAAACATCAAACTAATGTGTTAAAGAGATTGTGTCTTATGCTGCATTAAGCTACAAGACAAACTTGACAGTAACTCTTAAGATGCTACAAGCAAAGTGAATGGTCAATATGCAAATTTTTGGTGATAAATATGATAAATACCAAGTTCATAGTAATCCATCAAAAACTGGACCTAGATGTACTAAATGACAATGAGTTGTAAAATTCCATAAGTCAAAAGCTCTTAAGAAAAACTGGAAGCAAAGTGATTTGCCGATTTGCACATCTTCCAATTAATAATATTTACTATGTTTAATGGCAAACCATCAAAAATTGCAACTGTTCTAACAAGATCATATTTACAGCATTAAGCTACAAAATAAAATGTGTAGAAACTAGAAAGAATATTACAGAATCAGTGATTTATTGATAAATGCATATAGGATCCATATTATTTACTAAGCTTCATGGCAATCTACTGAAAACTATAGGACTATTTGTGCTAACAAGATTCTGTGCTGGATAGAAGGATGGATGGATGGATGGATAGAAAACTGATGATTTGCTTGGATCTGTGTTTACCGGCAAGTGCCTTTTCTCGCTTTTCTTTTTGTCTGAGCGCATTAATGGCCCTAATCTTGTTTTCTTCCTCCTGTATGATCTTCTCCTGTTCAGCAAGCTTGTCTATAATAATAATAATAATAATAATAATAATAATAATAATAATAATAATAATAATAATAATAATAATAATAATCATAATAATAATGAAAAAAAGCATAAAAAGAAAAAGTAGAAACAAAAGGAGGAGGAGGGGTTAAAGAAGCAGTTTCAAATTTCATATGTTCCATAACTGATGGACAAATGGTTGGCTTATGTAGACCGGGGGCAGTGCAGGATCCTACTGGTCCTGGTCCAGCAAATCAAAAATGAAATTTGAATACCCTGCCACAGCAAAATCTGATCAAAATCAGCCAAGAGATCTGGCTTCTAAAACAAAGACAGCTCTGTCAATGAGATGGAGATCATCCCATTTTTAGGCATAAATCTCAACTCGCACTTTACTGAACTCTCTAAAGATCCTGATGATATAAGCCAATATGATCCAAATCAAAATTATGTGTATTATGGAAATATGGCCTACAGAGTGGTAACTAGCAACAGTTTCACAGACAAATGGTGGATAAGCAATAGATACCATAAGCAATATTGGCCTTTATGGCCAGGTAATCCAAAATTCATGATGTCCTATAGCTATGATCTGAAACTGCCACAAACCAAGATTAAATTATGATGCCAATATTGGTATTTATAACATATTATCAAGTAATATGAGCTGAAGGCTTTTCATTCTAAGAAAGAAAGGAAAAACATTGTTTTACTGATAACCTGGGCCTCAGTTAATAATGAACTGGAAAAACCATAAAAAAATGAAGAAATGAGTTTTATGTGCATTGAAAAGCATTCCAGTATCAATTTTAAGGATCTATAATTTACTTTCATTCCACAAAGAATATTTTCATATTCACTGATCAATAATGATAAAATCTGGCTTTATATATCAGTGTATGCAAAATGTGTTTCAATGCCAATGAGCAAGCATTTTATTACCAGGGCTAATGAGCCTATTTACTATTTAGTAAATAAAACTCTGGTACATAACATCTTTGCAGAAAAGACTTTGCCCCCAAAAAGTCAATAACTTCAACTGTAGTGCATAGTTTTGTTCAATATTCCATAGAAACCAAAGTGAAATCATGAGAGCTGTCAGCAACATAACAAACATGCAGATCTTTGCACTGATCAAACTCTTCCAAAACATTAATGATATATGACTAAAGTATTTGATTAAAATCTGAAAACTCAGCCAATCAGATTCAAGGTCACATAATTATTTAGCTTGGAGCTCACACATAATCATACTCATCTTGAGCTCCTGATATTATAAGCATATAACCTATTTTAATCAAAATGCCATAAAATATATAATTTAAAGTTCAGATATATATTCCAAATTCAGTTCAGATAGAAAATCAATTCATTAATATGCAAAGGTCTTGCTGATAATAAAACTCATCTCAGATCTTCACAGTACAGTATCAGCATGTAAAGTCTGATGAAAATTAGGTCATAAATAGTGTCCCTCAAGTGGTATGAAGCTCTGCCAATATGATGAGAAATCAGGACATTAATATGTGCCAATCCCTCTCATAATAAAACTCATTTAAAGTCTTAAAAATATAAGCATATTTAATCAAAACCGGATCATAAACACTATCTAAAGAACGTACAGCAAATTAAATTCATTGACATGTTCAGCAAATTATTCATTGACATGTTCAACATGAACTATATCTACAAATTGATAACACTCTAGCCCAATTGATCTATTCTGTGGTGTTCCACAGGGGTCTATTCATGGACCTGCTCTCTTCATTCTATACTCAGCCACTCTCAAGTGTCATAGTTAGATCATCATCCAGTGTCTCACCAATTGTATGCTGATGACACCCAAATATACAAATCTAGCCACCCAACTGAAGTTCAAGCTACCAAGGTGCAGAGAGGTGCATTTCCAATGTCAAATCATGGTTGACACATAACAAACTGCAGGTGAATGATGATAAAACTGAAGCCATTCTGATTTCAATATAAGGACTTTCTCATTCACATCCGTTACCTCAGACAATAAATATCAGCAACACCAACATTGAATTCACACAGTCAGTATGAAACCTCTGTGTTACTCTTTACAGTACTCTCTCAATGCACCAACATGTCTATGAACATAGCAAGGCTGCATATCTTGAGCTGAGATGCATCAGCTCCATTACGAAGTATCTTTCAGTTGATGCCACTAAAACTTTTGTGTGTTCCTTAGTACTTTCAAGACTGGGCTATTGTAACTCAATTTTGTCTGGCTTGTCTCAGTATCTACTACAGAAACTTTAAAATGATCAAAACAAAGCTTCTCAAATCAACCTAGGGTACCAGATCATCTCATGCCTCCCAAAGCTCTGTACCCTACACTAGCTAGCCATCTGCTTTAGAATTAAACACAAATTTGTTCTCTGTGCTACATTTCACTGACACTTGTATTCTCATTATTCCCACTATGAAAATGAAATCATAGACATTCTTTTGCATACCAGGGTCTAGCAACCTGGAATGAATTGCCCACTGCACTTAGACACAGTGATCTCATTCAAGAGTGCTCTAAAAACTCACCTATTTCAACTGCAAGAACAGACTTAAAGACCTAATAATGTTTCCTTACCATAACTATTCACACATTTTCTGTTTTCTAGTGCTTAGAGATTCTAAAGATTAGGCACTATACAAGGTCCTCATTATTATATTTTTATTTTTATCACCTTGATAGTATAGGTGTGGCTATTAATACTGTAATGATGTTATCAGGAGTTGTGAAGCAGAACAAAGAGCTATCAGTGACAATTTAACTGCATTATGCAACAAGGCTAATAACTCCATGGGTTGACTGATTATATTTTACTCCTCCTTGTCCTCCCATCCTCCAATGTAGTTATAAATGACTCCCATAAACATAACATGAATATTGACTAGTAATATTTTTATACAAAAAGAAAGGGCAAGTTTAATCCAAAAAGAATGCACGAAATGCACACCAAAATGCTAAATCTTGTGCAAAATAAATTAAAAGTGATATTTTTTGAAGCCATGCTGATTATGTAATTGACACAAGTTCATACATGCAGAATTAATTAAATGTACAATAAAATGTCAAAACTTGTGTAAAGCAAACTAAGCAATTTGTGCCATTTTCTAACAAGAATACTGAAGATTTTTTTTGAGTCTTGCTAGTGAAACACAGTACCTGCAGTTGTTTTGAGTTGATGCTAATAAATAATATATGTTACATAAGAAATTGAATGCCTTGTGTTTGATTTTACAGGATCAATATAATCTAGACAGGATCAGTACACAATTTATTATGATAATCCTGCAGTAACATTAGTGAAAAAATTCCTAATTTCAACCCCTGTTGTAGACCAAAATTAAATCTCAAACCTGGCCAGCACAAATATATTTCTGTCCTAGACTCATACCCTGGTGCATACAACTAGGTACAGTGTCATGCATTCTATGGCAAATAATCAGAGAAACATGGAGATACATTATAAACATCTTTTCAATTAAAAATGTATACTCTGACCAATCAAATGAAACTATTTAGTGCTGGATTGAGGCAAAACTGTAAAATATGTCAAATCTTCTTTCTAATGCCTATATGAGAATAGGTTAATACCAATAATACAACACCTACTTTTCTTTTGCTGTATGCTAAAATAAACTATCCATTTAAAGTGCCATTTAGAAATGCATTCATAACTACATCACATGAAAACATGACCACACCTTGTGTAACATCATGATAAACAAAATCAGGATCAAGGTTTCTTATTTCAACATAGAAAATATACAAACAAATGACAAAGTGTACTTAAACAACAATTATCAATACTAATATAAAAATTGGTGGCAATATAGTAAAATACCATGCTGGCATATTTTATGACCTTGACCCTATTTACAGTGAGATTAGTTTCCAGTGGTAATACTGTATTACAAATCTTGGATGCCTGAAGAATAAATTGTGAATTCCTATCTATTACCATTACTCACACTGCAAGAGCTAAGAAATGTAGTGCATATACTAAAAAAAATTGCATTACTGGGGATTAATGTGGGAGAAAAGGAAGAAAGAGAATCATATTTTATAACCATTAACATAACTAGAAAAAAAAACAGTAAAATGTTTACTAAACTCTTACTATAATTAATTACATTGCATTTCCCTTTTGACCCAATAAAGAACCTATACTACACTAAACCAGAACAATGAAATATATTACGGTGGCAAAAATTGTGTCCTAAAATACTATTTTAAATGAAATGTGTGCTATGAACAAACTGATTTCATGCAAAATCAATCACTATGAAACGTTTGGTAACTGTACACAAAGAGAACTTGGATAAAATAGACAGTCACTTCAGCACACTGCTGGCTAAAACATGATCAAAAACCTGGCAAGCACAAATTTATCTGCACTATAATAGTCTCCTTGTGCATATATCATGAAATCATGCATTCGTGATGAAACCTAAATGAATGAGGAAAAAACACGAAGAAAAACCCATCTAAAGCAGAGTTCCTGAAATTCAAATAGGGAATTTACATAGACATATATTTATGAAATTAACATAAATTACATACAAAAAAATAATGATACATTGCAGCAAAACAAAAAATAATTATATGGAGACTGTGGAAGCATCTGCTAAGATGTGTGAAGCCTACATGGCTTATTTCAGCATGCCTGTCAGAGATCAAGACAAATCCTGAGCAACTCATTTCACCTGTGAGCACTGCAAAAAAAACAAACTCTGGACAACTGTTACTCAGAATTTTATGTTAGTGAGAATCTCTTACACGTCAGTCATGGGTGAAATAAATGTATTTTTGTAGGATGGTACAGAGGGGGAAAAAAGCCATGAAGTTCACTATTCCAAGAATTTGGTGGGAACCTAATGACCACTCAAGCAAATGCTACTTCTACATTGTGGACCCTTCCAAACATCAGACTGACAAGAATTCCCCTGCTATCACGTATACAAACCTTCCTTCATACATTGGCCTGGTGCCACTGCCCTGAGCTACCATACCCACTACTCAGGAAGAGAGCAGCCATCTTTAGAAGAGAGAGGCAAGTCAAAGAGCAAGGAAGATGATGTAGATCCAGATGACAATTTCAGAGGTGGAGCTGAGGAGTGAAACTGCAACCAAAACGAACTCAATGACTTGATCAAAGATCTTGGTCTCCTATGTCCAATGTCGAGCTTTTGATGTCTAGGTTCAAGCAGTGGAACTTGTTGGATAAAAGTAAGTCGCAGAACAGAAGAAGCATCACCAAGCTTTTTCCAGCTTCTTCACTTGTCAAGATAAGCTCTGCTTCTGCCACAGTATGACCAGTCTGTTTAAGGTAATTAGAATAGCCTGTAACCAGAACGAGTGGCACCTCTTCAATGACATCTCATTCATGAGTTTCAAAGCCATGTTGCTCCATTATAGGAACAAGTACCAGGGGTCAAGCTAGACTTAAAATTTAGGGAGAAGTGACTTCTCCTTTTGGTCAGAACAGGGAGAAGTGGAAGCTTAACAGGGAGAAGTGAGATCGAAGCAGGAATATATATATATATATATATATATATATATATATATATATATATATATATATATATATATATATATATATATATATATAGGGCTCAAGCTAGACTTAAATTGTAGGGAATAAGTGACTTCTCCTTTTGGTCAGAAGAGGGAGAAGTGGGAGCTAAACAGGGAGAAATGAGACTGAAGCAAGAAATGCCAAATATATATAAGATATAATATATTTGATAATGCAGATATATATATATATATATATATATATATATATATATATATATATATATATATATATATATATATATTTATATATATATATATATATATATATATATATATATATATATATATATATATATATATATATGCATGCATTATCTTATTTATGTGCTTTATTTCTCAGTATGCTTTTAAGTTTTAAACTGCCTTATTTTCAAGTTTAAAAATGTCATATGTTTATTATCAACCCATTTTGTACATATATACAAATTATTATATTCATACCCATTATATTCATTAGTAGGTGTTTGGATTGAGATACAGGCAAGTTGGAGTTATGGCTTAAAAGGCACAGCAGAAGCAATACATTGTAATCATTTTAACTGAAATCAGTAACAAGATTAGAATCTTGAAATTTAAGTTGGTAAAAATGCTTAATAAACTACCATTTAATTATTTTATTTTATTTTGTCAAGTTTTGTGTAAATTTGCAGTCAAAATATTTTGTAGCATTCTTTGAAACAATCCCTAATTCATGTACATAGGAATAAATGCACTATCGACTTCAAAACATACTCTTTGTCCTGATTTCCTTGTTACCAATATAATATTACTGTAACTATTCATAGACACCACAAAGAAGCACTAAAGTAAAGATCACTAAACTGGACCCTTCCCCCCCCCAAACCGAAATATTCATTGCACAAAGTTAGTGTGTCTATTTTTAGAAAGAGGATTTTTCTTAATAAAGCTCTTTGCTTTCTTGCTTTATTGCAATAAATTCATTAATGGGACTGCATACTTATGGTTGAATTATTTGTCTACCTACTGTTATTAACGATATAAGTCGGTTAAATAGTATTTGCTACACTACTACTACTATCTTTTGTAATTTCGCGAAATTACGGTAGGTCAGAAACAACCTTGACACTGCATATTTGTTTCGAATTCCACAACAGATTGTCAAGTGTTTTTTGACCTACATTATTAAATATTTAGGCTAAATCTCCTATGATTATAATATTTAAACTTTGTTTTCATTATATTTTATATTTTCCTGAGTCTATTTGCCCAATTATTTACGAATACAGTTTAATTATGCGGTATATCATATTCATAGCAATGTCTGCCATTACAACTTTGTATAAGTTTCAAACTTATTTTATCAAGAAAATTCGCAAATAAGGCCGTCAAAATCTCCATTTATAAGAACAAAAAACAATAAATAAGAAAACACTCTTCATCGATCACAAATTACTATATATTGATGCATTTCACCTTGGATTACAACAGTGCCTGAACTTGCTAGCTACTGCGAGGGGGCATCTCAAAACTTATAATCTACAGCCATTTTACGTCCGAAAAATCGAGAGAGGTCATTTTCGCTTTCCTAACAGACGAAGGCGGAGTTTGCAGTTCTTAGGCGACTTTTTCGCCCACTTCGTCTGGTAGCGTGACCCCTGAGTACCCATCTCTTCTCCTGGCTCACTTAGTGCACTTCAGATAGGATTACAACAGCATTAAGACCTTGCCAGACATCTTTAAGTATGATCAAAGACTTAAAAATGGTGGCATTCATGGTGGGTCTCAAAGGCACACTACCACAGGTGGGATTGGCCACAGCAGACTGAGTTCTCTGTGGAGAGGAACAACATCAAGAGTGAGCCACTGGTGGACCTCCAGAAGGTGTTGATGCAACCACTGCACATCAAACTGGGCCTTATGAAACAATCTGTCAGAGCTCTACATATGGAGTTAGCACTCTTCAAGTACCTTTGAGACTTCTTCCCTAAGCTGTCTGAGGCAAAGGTCAAAGCCAGTGTCTTCGTCGGACTTCACAGATAAAGAAAATCCTGGGGTGCTATGAATTCCCCAACAAGCTCACAAGTAAGGAGAAAGTGTCTTGGAACAGCTTTGTCACAGTGGTTCAGGGCATCCTGGGCAATCACAAGGTCAAAAACTATGTGGAGCTGATTAAGACTCTGGCAAAGAACTATGGTACAATGGGCTGCAGAATGTTCCTCAAAGTCCATATCCTTGATGCTCATCTTGATAATTCAATAACATGGGTACATACTCAAAGGAGCAAGGCAAGCCCTTCCACTATGATATATTGGACTTTGAATGCTGCTACCAAGGGCAGTATAATGAGAACATGATGGGAGACTACATTTGGGGGCTAATTCATGAAAGTGATTTATATTATATTCATAAAACTTGAAAAACTGCTCACTTCTGAATCTTTTATGGTCATTTTTGTATTACTTTAGCATAAATACATGTTAATATTGATTCATATGTTGGGGGGGTTTGACTTCATGTGAATGAAAAGACAACAAATTCGTTCATTTTCTCATTGGAAATAGGTAAATTTCAAAATATCACTGTCCTGTTCACAAAACCAAAGTTTGTGGGAATAGCCATCCTCTATATCTTTTCTGCACAAGTAATTATGAAATAACACAACTCAGGAACAAAAACTATGTTACATAGTGTAATAGCCCAATTTTGTTTTTGGTCCCACTTTTTTTGACACATGTTCTTATTGGATTTTGTTAACTAAATGACAAAATTTCTTTCCTAAAATTTCCATCCTTGTTTAGATTGCACTTTATGTTGTATCCTTTTTCCAATCACCCTTAGGTTTCATCTATGGTACAAAAAGTTCCCTCATTAACACCTATATGATGAACAATAAAAATTCTCAAGAAAATAAAGATGAAAGATCACTACTAGTAAGCTTAGACTGACTGAACCAAGTGCATTCTACATTTAATAACCTGAGTGTGTTTATTGCCAAAGAAGCACAAGATGCAATCATTTTCAATGGCTGAACAATGTCCTACTGATTTTGATTAACTTGGACACCAATCAACAGCACATTGATGATGATCACTGACAAAGAAATTTAACAAAGGAGTATTATCAATTTTTAAAGAAAAATTTACACTTGTCACTAACACAAACCTATGTGGACTACCGCTCATCCCCATGCAAATTCTATCAGCCCAAAATGAGTGTTATGTCATGTTGGAGTTCTTTAAACTATCTTCCTATAGACCATTCATAACAAGATCCTGATGAATATTAATGTCTTGCAAAAGTGAGGCTAAGCTAGGCAGATCGCAACTATAGTGTATATTATGTTGATTCCTTTTGCGAGAGAATATATTACATTGATCCTGGCTGTAATGTATTTTACAGAAATTGTTTCCTTTGCGTAAGAATATTTTAACTTATAAAATTACCGCTGTATATATTATAATAATGAAAACTTACTTGATATGTCCATTCTTTAAAACTTAAGTTGATTTATGTCCTATCTTGAGTGTCCTTTCTCTCTACAGCACACAAAACATATGTTAGCAATAGAGAAAAGAAACTATTTAAAGCATGAATTTTGTTTCTGATTAGGTATGGTTTAAATGTACAGCTATGATCAATCAATACTGTAGCAAAACATGCGGTTAGAATAAAACATTTTCAAAATGTGAATAGTGACATAAACTGCACTTTTAAGCAACATGTCCATGAAACCAAAAGAGACTTTGTGGTGTGCTTCAAATAGTTTTAGGTACATGTCAGTATGCTTGCATTTTAATTTGTATCAGAAGTGCATAACCTTCTTATTTTTATGGTGCTTGCTATTTTAGTGCCTGGTGGTGGGAGGGACTGTTAATTTCCCTTTAAATGACATTTTTTCAACTGACAATATGGATATACGATTTTGTTCATACATCTTTTGTTTCAATAACAGACTGGCAGTTATATATTTACCCACAAAATAGCAGAATTATTTGTTCAAAGCTGTTTGAAAGAATGTGGGCCATAATGGATGATACTGGTGGTAAACAACAGGGTAGAGAGGCTTTGAGTATTATTTTTAAGCCCTTCTAACCACCCCCACCGACCCCATTATGGCACAAGTCTCTGCCATTTTTTAACTCCATTTACCCAAGTAAACAATGGCTGTACAACCAATTTTATTCTTTGAAAAAATACCTTGTCATTATGAATCAACAATATGATAAGAGATGGTTAGATATATATACTATGTTTACAAAGAATAAAGTACATATACGGCATTTGTCTGATTAAGTTGCTCATAATTCATGCCCTGATAACTCACAAACCTGCTTATAATGTGGATCAGTCAAGGATCCCATTTTTTGGATGGGAAAATACCAAAAATTTTACCCATATTTGCTAAACATGAAAAAAATAAATAAAAATTGACAAATGAAACCGCGATATATCGCTTGTTTTATCATCACAAATGGTTGATATGACCTGTAAATCTGAATCAACATTATGAAATCATCAACTTTGAATAAGTCATGTATTTTGTTAAAATTTCTTTAAAAACATTCTTGGTACACCATAAATAAGAATCTGCAATGAAATTTTCATCAATGAAAATATCACAAAATATCACATGAGGCAGCACAAATAATAAATAAATACCAATTAAATAATTTTTTTTATTAAGAGAAATGCATGTGCTGTTATATTATTTAGTTCAGTTTAAGTTGAATGATTATAAATACAATGTGCCCTGTTGTACTCAAATGTGTATTATGTCAACCTACCGTAATAGCTATGTAACAGCTATGTGCATGAGCGTTCTTTTGTGAGAACCTAATTAAATGTCAATGATATTTTGAAACTTAACTTGCATAAGTATTTGCTGTATTGTTGTAATGAATACAAAGATGACCTCCTGGAATTCCGCATTAGTCTTTTGTATCAAATAAAGGATGTGTAATAAATAAAAGGTTACAAGGCATGCAAATCCAGCCATCACAAGAGCTATAGCTGCCCCAGTTGTGTGCCATGTCAACTCATTTCAAGTGATCAAACAAACACTGTTATGTTTTGGTGTGGTGTGCATAACATAATTAAAATACTTTAGATTTGCATACTTATTAACAACTGTGATCAAAGATAGCAAGACAACCAAGCAAAATGAATACCTGATGACATAAAATTCTTTTTCACATATGTTTTATTAATGAGAAGTTAGTGTCAGAGTCAGCAGTTAATTTTTAATTTTTGAATTGACACTGAGATTTCCTCACAGATGATAAGGAGATTCACTATTCCTTGCAATGAAATCATGGGATCAATAATTTACAAATAGAACAATATAAAAAGGTCTTTCAATCATGACGGCTATTTCATGAAATAAGTTTTCCACTTTTGTTTTGTTTTATTTTTAAATAAAAGTTATCTTGTTAGTCAATTTGAATCAATAAGTAGTCTGGTTCCCTAATTAGTATGCTCCTTGCCTTGCATTCTACTACAGTAGACAGCAAAGCAAGGAGCATAATACCGATCATGAAATCAGACTACTCAACAACATGTTTTTGGGTACATGTGACAGTTGTTAAAACTTAAAATAATGTTAATGATTTCTCAGTGGCTGGGGATCTTGAAAAGAAAGGTCATATTTACATAAAACAAATAACTTACTTAGAAAAAAATGGTCTATCACTATCATTTCAATAATATCACATGAGTGGTCAAATGCGCTCACTGTTACAGATCACAGATCTCCATCTCAGCTAATATGGTTATGTGAGAAAGCAAGCCAGTATCTTTTCATAGATCGGTGGGTTTTTTCCAGGGTTCTTCCTCCACAAATTATACTAGCCACCATGCATGCCTATCTTGTGCTGAAAATAGCATTAAACCCTACAATAACAACAAGGGCATGGAAACTGTAAATGCCTCACTGCTGACCACAGTTCCAGTTAGAAAACTGTCAAGAATGCAGTGATTTGCACTGCTTGAAAAAATTTAAGAAAATAACTTTGACAAAATGTATACTTACTGTATCTTCTGTATCCATACACAATGCCAGATATTAGAGCTACATATCGGGCAGTCTGAAAAAAAAATATGCTGAAAATTTAACATGATATAAAAAGAGTACATGTTAAGAACTTTTGAATAAGATTCATAGCTTGAAAAATTCTGCTGGGTACTCCATGATTTCAATGTATTTGTGTTGTTGTATTTAATAGCACCTACATAAAAGCTTTAAAAAATGTGTATCTAAAAGACTTGTTCAAAATTTTTGGGGAAAAAAAACCGTACATAAAATTCTATACATAAAGTACAAGTTAGATATAAAATAGAAGATTTTGAAATTTTTTAATTGGCACATGAAACAAAGATAATGATAACAGATGTAACCTGTTACAATATAGAAAAATTGTTTAAGATATTATGGATAATTCTGCTGTATTAATTAGGGTTGCTTGGTGGCTTCAGAATTTTTATTTTGAAAATCAGTATCAAAAGTTATTGAACCTTGCCTGCCAAAATGTGCCCCTCATTCGATTCATACCCTTTACAGATGTTACAGTATTGAAACTAAAATTATACATTTTTCCTTATCTGAAGTCATATTTACAGCGCTCAAAGAAAATTTGTTTTGACACAAGCTATGGGCCTTGGCTGGTGACTTAAATAAACTCACAAACCCAGACTCCAATTTCCAAAAATTCCCCTTTTTAATACAGTCACACAACATTGCTATAGCTACAACTCGAATATAAATTCAATAGGGTTCAAAGGGGGTTTGAAGGTAATGTGAAAGTCAATAGGGTTCATCATTACAAATAGCAGAAATGGATGGTCCTAGTGTTCAAACTTCTCTGCTGAATTCTTAGAGTGAATCCTGGTCAGAACCAAGTTTATGTGTTGTTTGCAATCTGTGCAAAGAATTAATATCACTCCCTTCCTTCATTTTTCTTTAATTGCTGGTGTACTACACAAAGTAAAAACTCTGTAATTCAAAGAGTTGTGAAATCTATTATTGTTGGGCTTTGCTGATAGCCAATTACTTCCAAGACTGGCTTCATAAATGAATTGCACTTGAACACTATTTCAAATAATGAAATGATCATCCTTTGCATTCTATATATTCAGTAAAATCTGACTTCAAAGAAATGTTGCTACTGTTAACAAACTTGTCAAAAATATAATGCATATTGATTAAACATTCTCATTCAAGGCAGTAATGTAATAACTTTTGTTTTTGTACATGCATGTAGCATCTCATTCATTATTTTTTGTAAAGCCTTCAGCCTCACATGTATACATAGCATGTTACTCTGTCGTTGTCGGAAACGGTGGTCGCTCTTCAAAGAAAAGAAACTTTTATCAATTATACTTGAAGTACCCTATATAAACAAGCCGTCTGCATGAGAAACCTCATAGTTATTTTGGCATTGTAGCGGAACGGTAGGTATCAGTAAGTTAAATAATAGGTGTATACTTAAAAAAGAGGGTGATACAAGTAGACCACTCAAGCAAATTTCGTTGAGTGGGAAAATTAATGGGGCATTGTTTGATGCTATGCAGCCTGATTACAACTGTATTTCTACTAGAAATGATGATGAGTGGCAATTACCCAAATTAAAAACTCCCCAAAAAGGAGAGTCAATACCAAAATCCTTAGCAGAGCTGATTAATACTGCATGCACCTCCTTATGTGCAACAGATAAAATTGAACAGAAGTACAAAATCCCAGAAAATTGTAATAAGTTGAGCCCCCCTTTTGTCAATCAAGAAATTTGGAATGACCTAAGCAAGAGAGTTCACTCTTACGACAAAGCCTTTAGGGATATACAAAATCTTGTTGCTGCAGGTATTATGCCAATTGTCCAGTTAGCAGAATTGTTAAAGCCGCAGATTGCTACTAATGAAAAAGCAAAGACCCTAATTTCTGATGCAATTACTCTTATGGGTCAGGTGCAATATAATGTCTCCCTCAGGAGGAGATATATGATTCGACCACACTTGAAAAGGAAATATTCGAATCTTTGTAACATGCATACCCCAATAACATCAATGCTTTTTGGAGATGATGTGGCCAAAGAAGTTAAAAAATGTGACACTGGGTTTGAACTTGCCAAAGAAAACTTTGCCCAGTTTAACAGAGGTTTCAAAAGAGGCCTCAGGGCTAGAGGTGGTAGACCCATAAGAACTCACGATTTCAATCAGAGGGCAAGATTTCGATCCCAACCTTATAGTACCCAAAATACACACAGGTATCAATACCAAAATTACAACAGAGGAAAGAGACCTATTCATACCAGTCTCCCAAACGAACCCACAAATTAAAATCTGTTAAGGTTAAGTTCTGTGGGACAATTAAAACACTACATTTTGATTTATGGAATAAATTTACTCATGATCTATGGATTTTACAAACAATTTTGGGGCACATAATTGAGTTTGATTCCAAGCCTTTCCAAACCTTTTTTCCAAAAGAAATTCCCTTTTCAGATGAACAGAGTATCATTATATCTAATGAAATCACTGAACTTCTAAACAAAGGCGCTATACTTCCATCCATATGTGAGAAAAATCAATTTCTTTCAAATATTTTTATTGTTCCCAAACCTAATGGCAAATTTCGACCAGTTATCAATTTGAAACAGTTGAACAAATTTGTCCATTATGAACATTTTAAGCAAGAAACGTTTCTAATTGTTTTAGATCTCATCCAGAAAAATGATTTCTTTACTTCCATTGATTTAAAGGATGCTTATTTTAGTATTCCAATATATACAGATTATCAGAAATTTCTCAAGTTTATTTGGAACGGTCAACTTTTTCAGTTTGTCTATTTACCTTTTGGGCTTTCTTCTGCTCCAAGAGTCTTCACAAGATCCTAAAATTCATTTATCCATGGTTTAGACAGCAGTGTATTAGGTGTACCTACTATATTGATGATTCATTGAATTTGGACAGTGATAGTCACATTTGCTTACGAAACACATGGACTATGATTGAAACATTACAATCTCTCGATTTTACTATCAATTTCGAAAAATCTGTTCTTGTTCCATCTCAACGAATAACCTTTTTTGGTTTTGTGTTAGACTCTCCTCAGTTTAAGGTCTTTCTTACTGAGGAAAAAGTGGAAAATATCAAAAATTTTGCCAAGAAGCTTCTTGATAAAAAGTATATTAGAATAAGAGAGTTGGCATCATTTATTGGTATGCTTATTAATTTATTTTATGCAATCCTGGAAGCCCCAATGCACTACAGGTGTTTAGAACATGATAAATTGAAAGGCCTTCGTGAACACAAAAATTTTGAAAATACAATTCAGTTGTCTCCACAAAGTATTCAGGAACTCAAATGGTGGTATCTCTATGTTGCAGACAAAAATGGGAAATATATCAGACAAGACAAGATTGCTTTTACTATTCGAACTGATGCATCACTCTCAGGGTGGGGAGCTTTTGAACTTTATTCAAATAGATCAATCTCTGGTAGATGGAAAAAGAGTGAGATCACTTTTTCCATCAATTATTTAGAGTTGTTAGCAGTTTCTTATGCTTTACAAGTCTTTTATTCAGATCTTAAAAATATCCATATAGTGATTCAATCTGACAATATATGTGCTATTTCGTATATTAATAATATGGGTGGAATGGCATCAATTCATTTGGATCACTTAGCCAGACAGATTTGGAACTGGTGCTTGGAAAGGAAAATTTTTGTATCCGCAGTCCATATTGCTGGCAAATATAATATACAGGCAGATTTTCTATCCAGAAATTTTTCTGACTCCACTGAATGGATGCTAAAGAAATTTTCCAAAGATTGTGTGCACAGACTTTTCTTCCAGACATAGATCTTTTTGCATCTAGACTAAACTGTCAATTAAAGAAGTTTGTCTCATGGTTTCCAGAACCAGGTAATTTTAAAACTGATGCTTTCTCTTTTTCCTGGCAGGATTTGGTGCCATACATTTTTCCCCCTTTTAATCTTATTGGGAAAAATATTGAATAAAATTATTGCTGATAACGTTAGTAAAGCACTCTTAATCTTCCACATTGGACATCACAATCCTGGTTTCCTTTACTCTTGTCTTGTTTAATTTCTCTTCCAATTAGACTTCCAAGGCACAAAAATATACTGACTCTTCCACAAAGTGGTCAGACTCATCCCCTAGGAAAGACTCTATCTTTAATCACAGTGACTGTATCAGGAGATTGCTCCAAATCCAAGGACTTCCAACAATAGCTGTGGACATCATCATCAATTCATGGAGACCAGGAAAATCAAAACAATATAATTTGGCATGGAAAAAATGGTATTTTTGGTGTAAAATCAGGGAAATTAATCGACTTTGTGTCTGAGATAACAGTTATTTCATATTTAGATTTTTTGGTAACTGAAGGTAAGTCTTACAGTGTCATAAATACTCACAAAGCTATGTTACTTACTACTCTGAGAATGTTTTAAAATGAGTGGAGCCTTAGCCCTGTGTTGATTAACAGATACTTGAAGGGATTATTTAACAAAAGTCCACCAAAGCCAAGATATGTTGACACTTGGGATGTAAACCTAGTCTTCAAATATGTGTACTCTCTTTCCTCTGGACACTATCTTTACGATTATTAACAATGAAGCTTGTTGCTTTTATTGCTTTGTCCACAGCTCCAAGAGCACAAACTCTAAAATCATTGAATTTACATAACATGACTTGTATGGCAGGTAAAATTGTATTTAGTTTTTTAGATTTGTTGAAAACTTCAAGACAAGGTAAGAATTTCCAGATGGAACTACTACATTATAAGGATGAAAAGCTTTGTGCCATGCATACTTTATTGCATTATCTTGACAGGACAAAAAATATTCGGAAATCTAATCAAGTTCTAGTATCTTATAGTTCTTACAGAGCCGTGACATCCAGTACTATTGCTAGATGGTTAAAAATAGTTTTAGAAAAATCAGGAATTGATACATCCAAATTCAAAGCTCATTCTTACAAAACTGCTGCAGCATCAGCTGCTTTCAGACATGGTTGTTCCTTACACAATATATTAAAGACAGGCAGACTGGACTTACATAAAGACTTTTCAAAAATTTTACCTAAGAGATATCCAGGCTAATAGCAAGGGCTTCACCGAAGCAGTTGTTAATATCATCTAAATAATTTTTCTGTTCATGTTTTTTAGCAGATGTTTTGTTGTCAGTCTTTAAAGATGCTATGTATACATGTGAGGCTGAAGGCTTTACGAAAAATAATGAACCCCTCATCCAAGCATTCGTGAAGGATGAGGGGCATTATTGGAGTAAAGCCGGAGGCTGAGCATGTATACACCCACCCATTAGTTGTTGTAAATTGGAATTTTCCCTCCCTGTATTATATAGACAACAAAACACTTCACTTTAAACTATGAGGTTTCTCGTGCAAACGGCCTGTTTATATAGGGTACTTCAAGTGACATATTGTATAATTGATAAAAGTTCCTTTTCTTTGAAGAGCGCCCGTTTCCGCCAATGACAGAGTAAAATGCTATGTATACATGCTCAGCCTCCGGCTTTACTCCAATAATGCCCCTCATCCTTCACGAATGCTTGGATGAGGGGTTCATTTACCTATAATGGGTTGTTCAACTTTCTAATCCTACCTATGCAAATTAGCATAATGTGCTCACCCACTGCAGCCTTCAAATGAAATCTCACTAGATAATTGTCAGCCAATTAATGTGAAATGGTGGTTTTTACATGATTTTTTTGCCTTTAATTGCCTCTATTTAAACTGCCCAGAGGATAGTTTTACATCAGCTCAATCATGAATGAACATTTATACATATTGCATGTAACTGACATATACTGAAAGTGGTTGGTTTTTTTTGTTGCTTTTATTACATCATTTATGTTTTCTTTAAACATGACTTCTCAAGAGTGCGAGTACAGAATCGTACATGACACACCATGCTTCAATTTCATTGAAATCAGATCTCAATTTCATGTAGGAGATTGCACCTTGTTATGCAAATTAAAAAAACTTTTTCCAACAAGCAATAACATCACCTCATTTTGAATACAACACAGGGCCGATCTAAAATTAGAGAGGCCATGGACATCAGATTTTTTTAACACTGCATTTAATCATAAAAAATCTTGGCATAGCTTGTAAGTGCATTAATCATGATAGCCAGAGTCTAACTGAGACCACAATCTCTAGACGAAATTAAATCTCCAACCAGAACTAACCAAGCTGTCAACAATCAGATGAAGGGGGTGAACCAAGTTCAAAATAGTCACTTTAAGCCTATGCTTTTGCATATTTGCATGTGATATTATTGAAATGATAATGAAGTAATACTTTATTTTAGTTTACACAAATATTAAAACGCTTTTTCTAGCAACACCACAGTTGTTGTATAACAGAAAATCAGCAACATCTTTCAAAGCTTAATACACATTTTGCATATGTTTATATGATGAAATATTGATAAAATTATTATTACAGACCTGTTTACCCATAAATTTTCCTGTCAGTATTTTAAGCAATGCCTGTCAGTATTTTCAGACCGCAGTCAGTATTTTCAGCACACAAATAGTAGATACTATCAATATACTATAATTATCATTATGTAGTATTACATGACATAATGACTATACAATATTGTGTAAATAACTCTTAGTTTGCAAAGACGCTGGTATTCAGTTAATTCTGTGTTTCAAGGTACAAATATGCAGAAATTGAACACCACTGACTTAAACATCCTGTTCATATTATAGTGATAAAAACCACAAAAAAATACAACATAACCAAATTTATTGTTGTTTACCTCCGTTACTTTCTCTAAAAATTCTGTTTTCTCAGCTTCACACATATCCATAACATTTTAATTAAAGCCAATTCTCTATTTTACTTGGTTAAGGACGACTTGATATAAAACATTATGACAGACATTGTTACCACCCATCCACTTAGAAAATAATAAGCTTATCTAGATAGGTGAAGGCAATCTTATTTATCTGATAAAATCTAGTATCATCTTTGTCAATATTTACTAGAATGGAAATAAGGTTAATAAATTATTTTTCATTGCTTCCGTTAACTTGTCAGCTGTACTCAATGACAAATTCATATTTGCGATCAACTCACATAGAATAGCCTCAGCACGTGTTATTTGTTTTTGAAGTATGTTTTGATCACTGACTTCCTTTCCTTTCATCATTGACAAAATGTTTCTATTTCCATTCACTAATGATTTCAATTTTGTATGATTTCCTGATTCCACATGCCGTGAACAGTCATTCCTTCCACCATGTGCGCAGGAAAAGTCTAAGTTGCAAACAGTGCAATGCACAAAATGTTCTCCTTTTGACGATGGTTTAAGGCATAGCCACAGAGTAGAATAAACTGGTAGAAAATGCTGCTTTCTGTGTTAGACTTTCCATTTTCATCATCAGTTTCGTGCTGAAACTTTCTTGTCGGCGGCATTTTCCTTTGTTTAAACGACCGGATGTTGAGAATATCAAAATAAGTGACGTGGCACAAAATGCGGACGCGAATGCGGACTGAAGAGACGATACAACAAAACAAAACGGAAAGAAAAACGGCCTAAAAAAATTATTTTAAAAAGTAATAAATAAATGCAACCTCAAATCGTATTTTCAGTTCAATGACCGTATGACCGTACGGATGGGCTTTATTCCATACAAATACGGTCAAATACGGTCGGGTAAACAGGTCTGTTATTATGTATTAGTAATAGTCCTGAATATGTCTATTAAGCTTCAAATTTGCTTCAAACAGGGCAATACAAATATAATTTTTCACTTATTTTTCAGGTTCCTGTGTAAATTTTTGGCAGGGTATTTCAAAAATAGCAAACCGCTCCGGTGGCTTAGTGGCTAGAGCATCCGCCTTGGATGCAAGATGTCGTAGGCTAGATCCCCAGTCAAGTCATATCAAAGACTTACAAAAATGGTACTAATAGCTGCCTCTCTTGACACTCAGCATTAAGAGGTTAGTGTTAGGACTGTTCGGCCTGGTGTCAGGAATAATGTAACTGGGTGGGACATCATGCTTCATGTCTGTGGCATTATGCCCCAGTGCTAGACATCACTATAAACTGCCACACTGCAGACATCATAATGATATGCCTGAATAATTGTTAAAGCTACGTTAAAAATCATAATCACATCAGAGACAGCAATAAAATTTAGGGTATTTATGATCATCAAATCGGACACCTGAACACAAGATTATGTTATCTACTTTCAATATTTATAATGTCAAATGAAGTAAATGAAAAGAATGATAACAATTTGCTTTTCTAATGGATTAAACATGCAGTGTAATTTCCATATTTAAGTGTGCAAGGGATATAACTTTAAACATGATGGTAATTTACAGAATTATCAGGCAGTTACTGAGTAAAATAAACTTGCTAATAATGTACCCATTATGGCGCTGTGTTAGTACACTACTCCCTCAATAACTCGTGCCCAGATAACTCGCGAACCCGCTTATAATGTTGTGTCCGACATGCCTCCTGATTTTTTTCAAAGGAAATATATTTTAAAATGTCTTAAACATGAAAACAAAATATGCGATAATTATGTAAATTTTCACACACAAAAAATAATTATAAATTATTAATATTTGTAAAAACAAAATGGGAATAGGGTATTTTCGATCTTTTTTGTAAACATATATCTTAGTGGAAATTTTGTGTCCGATAACTTAACCAATTTTTCAAATAAAAAGAGATCTATACGAATAATTATGATACATTTAAATAATTATTATTTTGATAACTGGATTGTGTACGAAAAATCAAAAGAAAAATTAAAAGGTACAAAAAATTACATGAAATACGGTAGCTCATTATATCATCGGAAATGGAGATTATTGCCGTAAAGATAGACTCCATATCATGAAATTTTCAAGTTCTAATTAGATGTCTCATATTATATTTGGGGATTTTTGAGATAAAAAGTTGTTAATACTCTGTAAATAATCATTCTGGTGAAACAAGATCAACGAAATATTATGCCAAGAGGTGGCAATAAATAATAAAATAAACACAACTTAAATGTCTTGCTATGTGAACTTCACCTTCTAATCTTTTAATTTCACTTTAGTGTAAACACTTGAATTGCAACATATTCTCGTCTATGAAAACATGAAAATAGTCAATCGTCTGTCACATCGAAACCCGTGAGTACTTCTGTGAGAACCTAAATAAATGCCAGCTTTGTTTTGATCAACAGCTCGGGGAAGTGTTTGTTGCATTAAACAAAAATCAACGAAAAGACACCGGTGTTGTTTTATCACTTTGAATAGGTCTTTTGTATCAAAACAAGCAAGGGAAGTACAATTAAAAAAAATAAAGGCTGCATGCCGATAGCAGCATAAGTTCTACTGTTCTCAAAATTCTTTTTATTTGACCAGTCGAAAATGGTTTCACATTTTTATGTGATATTTTTAAAATATTTTTTATCACTTTTGGAGATTCTAGCGCTGACATAGAATTAAACAAAATTCATTGTCGGGAGAAATACGCTTAGCGAATCAGGAAGCCGCATGTAATTTATCCAAACCAGCTCAGAGAGAAAATCACCACTGAACAATACACAGAGTCGGCAGAGAAATTAAAAAGTAAAAAAAAAAATTAGCAGATGTTTTGAAAATGTGAAGTGATATTTGTCATACGTGTCACAAACTTCAAGTATTACCGTGTTCTAATTTACATTATTTTAAATTTGTAGACCCATTAAATTGATGTTGGTAATGGCTAACCCTTGTAAAAAAAATTCATTTTACTTCTACCGCAATCAAATCGACCTGTCGTTTGATCAATATTGTGTTGGGGTTTTTTTTAAATGGGTGTCGATCTTGTGTATAAAAAATCTACTTTGGATCAAACAAGAATTTATCCAATTCATCACAATCATTTGTGACGCAGTACACAATGTGCAAAATCATACATGTGTTAAGCCAATGGAAAATGTGTGGATTATTGTTTTGATGATCTCCTCAATATCATGTAATTATCCTGAAATTAATGTTACTCTGTGATGACAAAAGTAAACAAAGTACACCACTATGAAGAAATATTTAATCATAGTTAATCATAGCACAATTATTGAGTATTCAACACTAACATGCCAAACCAATCCACCCACCCCTTTTGCCTGTGTATGTCGAACTGTTTGTTTGTTTTGTTGTTTGTTATAGGTCCCTCAATAACTCGCGCCCTCGCTTATAATGTGATCGATGTTTTTGGACCCTGTTGTGCGCGAGTTATCGAGGGAGTGATGTATTAAAAATCTGTTAAGCATGAAAGGTGCAGAGAAGGCCATGTCTTTGGGCCACTGGTCACAGATTAGAAATTACAAATTAATGAATGAACTGGCAAAGTTCTGTGCACTTTTTATCACATTAATGGTTGCTGTTATTGAACTCAGTAGGGTGGTACAAAAAAAACGGGGAGGTATATTCAGACTATAGTGTGAAACCCTGACATTTCAACTATCTTACTTTAAAAAATCAATTATGTTTTTTGGTGAGATTCTATTTTAAGCTTTTGTAAATACTGATATGCTGCAAAGGTTTCCATTGTTGTTGTTATTTAAAGGCCTAATGCCAATTTTCAGCAGACAATAGGCTAATCATGGTGGCCAGTAATAATGGTGGAGGAAGAACCTGGAATAAAACTGGAAAGAACCACCGTCGCACAAGAATCTACTGGCAAGCATTCTCACATACCCACATTGGAAAACTTATTTGACCTGAAAATAATGGTGCTATATGAACATAGTGTACATTATTCCAATAACACCTGTGAACAATTAACAGAATTATTACCATATCTATTACTATGTTAGATCAATAAATTTATGAATTTATAAATTTGTTTCATATTATTTAATAATACCAAGAAACAACTGTAGCTTCTACTACCACTACTATTTAAACAAGCAATGTTTTGGGCAAAAGAAGAAAAAAAATTGTCTAACTGGTAATTCTGGTTTATCTTTCAATTTTCTTATTTTTCATAAAGAGACATCTGAAGATAAAATGTAAAAAAAAATGTGATGAGGTTTAGGAAGCTAGAAACAATAAGTCTGTGCGCTGAAAAGTCCCATGAATATGTGCTCTGCATTGAAAAGTTCCCAATTTGAGGAATAAGGGACCCAAAGTTTCAATGTTAGATTCATCCCTGTATATAAACTGCATTCCCTCAATTCATTTTTTTTATTTTAGAAGGCACATTATGTATAGTACACTTTTATTATTATTATTCAAAAATACTATTTATTCCAATTTGGAAATAAGTAACATAATTTGAAAATGACTTAAAATATTTATAATTAAAAAAAAAAAAAGTTATCGTCGTGGACAGGATTCGAACCTGTGCGGGCATAGCCCATTTGATTTCGAGTCAAACGCCTTAACCACTCGGCCACCACGACTCCACAACAGAGTAGCCTTCAAACGACCCTTAATATGCAACCATTTTTCAATCTAACCTTTTTCCACCTGTAATAAATTAGTAGGAGGCTATAATTAATAGATTTAATGTGTTTGTTTATAAAAAAAAATAGCTCTGCTTTTGATGATTATTTTAAGCATCCTACATTGGTCATTTACAGATCGTAGGTTACCTATCAACCATCGAACAACTAACTATAAAACTGTACGATATTTTTTTATTTCTTTTCCTTTATTGGCAATTCACAAAATTTGGAACATTTAATATGAGTAGTAAACTTTTAATATATTATGAGGTTCATCAATCAAGCATATTTTATACTGCAAGTATACTTACTCGTATAAGGGGGGAAACGTTCTTCGGAGCAGCAAGTGTAGCCATATTTGACACTCAAGGTCAATGAAGTGAAGACTGGTTTTCAACTTCTATATACCAGCTTGATACAATATTGTAGTTTTGAGAGGAAAGGAAATTAATACTCAGAGCGGAAAGAACGATCGATGGACGGAGTATTAACTATGAAAGAAAGAAAGAACGAAAGAAAGAAAGAAAGAAAGAAAGAACGAAAGAAAGAAAGAAAGAAAGAAAGAAAGAAAGAAAGAAAGAAAGAAAACGATTACTCCACCATCTCTTTAAGTTAGATTATTAAAATATTTATATTTGATAATCATTGCACAACCCTCATTTGTTGGGTTTGTCCTAGTACTAATATTAGTACCTTAGTCCTACGTTGTGGACACAAAAAAAAAAAAAGTTGAGGCTACGATACGACATCGTAGCTACGTTTGGCCTAAACGAGACACGATGGATTGTGAACATTGGATATGTTGATCATTGTGCAAGATACGGTAAGCATGTTTCTACTTATTATCGGCAAAATATACAAGCTGATAAGCAAGTCACAAAAATGAGCATGTTTGCTTGTTTATTATGTCATCCAATATCCAGTTGAAGGTACTGTTAATTAGGCACTCTCTTGATGCTGATGCCCCCCCCGTTCAAAATATACAATGACATCACTACAGTAGACTGTTTCAACGTCCCCAGTAAAATGCACATTTTGTCCCCTATACTCTAAACAGAGTATTATTACTTGCCAACATGACTTAAAACTTGTGTTGTACATCCCATGGAAGCCTAACGTGTATTCCAGCTAACACTGCTATAATTCTGCCTTGATATTGATAGGACAATTTATACTTATATGCTGTTATGATAATCCTCATTCTCAAAACTTTTGATCAGCCTTATGCCGAATAAAGTGAAAATTCATCTTATACAGCATAAACAATTGTCACGTCTGTTAAGCAACCAGCATAAGTCATGTATAAGCAATAATCTACTTGTCTTGGGGATACTACCAAGGCCTTGTGTCTGATCTCTAAAGGTTGCTACCGGTATTGTATTAAATTTTGACCATGTTGAATCCTGACCCCGCCGGGTCTGCTTTCAACGTCGAAAGTTGACCCAGGGTCAGTGCCTAACCTTGAAATTTTTATTTTAACAGTCGTTGAAAAATGATGTCATCGTGGAATTTTGATCAGATTTCTGGGTCATTCATTTAACGGATATTGTTTTAAGTTCTGCATAAATGGGTTTATGAAAAATCGGCAAAAAGTAAATGTAAAGTATGTATAAATATGTATCAAATCAACAAAATGAATGTAATGCTGTACATGCAGTAATGAAATTATAGATATAGTTATCTTCTTTATTTAAAATGTATATAATGTAATTTTGTACTTCGTCTGCAGTAGCAAACTAATAGACAGCGACCAAGACCTCAACTCCCCCAGCCAAATAAGTACGATTGAGAACTATCTTATGTAACAAATATTTGACGACCGCACTTGTTTGAGAGGAGTTGGGTCTCCGATCCAGGATCTGCCTATTAATTTACTACTGAGATTTTATAAAATTATTTATTAAGTTTAGATAAAATTTTATTAAGATTATTTATACATCACAAATTATCAGTGTTTCAACCGTTGATATTATAAATATTTCATCATCACGATGATACACTAAACTATTTGTCCGCTTACAAGCGACGAAACTCAAACAAATCTATTATTTGTGGTTTGTTAAGAGGATTTTTTTTGACGAGCTATATGGTTTGGGTGGGGTGCTCCCAATATTTTTTTTTAAAACTGTTATAGAAGTCCCACCCAGGCTCTGTTTTGTTGAATTTAAATTTATTAAAATATAGATGTAAAGCTCCGAGACCCCTATCAGCAATGGCGACTGTTGGAAATTTAATGAAGAACAATTTAATAAAAATACAATAATCCAGTGACTCAGATTTCCAATTACACTCCTTCTGCTCGACCCTTTAATAAGCCTTATGCATAACTTGATTAGCAGCGTCCTTGTATTTCTACTCATATAATGTATCCTTTCTCTATCCTATTTCACGCAATTCCTTCTTCTCTTCCTCCCTGACTTTTCTCCAAATTCCTTCAACTCCTCCTCCATCCCGACTTTCTCTAGACTTCTTCTCCACTTTCACTACTACCCTTCTGTCGACTTCAGTTTCAATTTCGTCTGCAACTATTGAAGACTTTGGACCCAATGGAACCCGAAGTTCTGTCTCCTATAAAACTTTCCGTGATAATATAAGGACAGTAAAATCTTTTTTCCTTAGCTCTCTCATCTCACAATACACACAGACTATCATCAGAGAAAGGCTATTACATTACTTAGATCACGCATTAGTTCACATCGAGGTACCATTGCGTTCTTGCATGGTAAAACAAAAGTCATAATACAGGACGATATAATTTGCTTCTTATATAAACATCAATAAATTCCGTCACATCAGTAAGTATTCCTAAAACTTATACTAATTAATTTCACAATAATCAGACGCATTTCTTTACCTTTCGGTTCATACAAAGTAAACAAATATTCAAATATCAATGCTCTGATATACGCATACATCCATAGTAAATATTCTCACATGCATCAACCATGTTTCCAAATTCACAAATCGAACATATGTAAATTCAAACATAACGCTTTAATAAATGCACTAGTTTACTACGAAGTAAACTAATAGCAACTTACAGAATTAACACTGACCAGAAACTAACTTTCTACATAATTCCGCCTCGCATCTATTAATTCTCTATGTAAGACCATTTTTCAAATAATCATGTAAGTGAAAAAAGACAAAGGTAATTAGATATACTAATCGATCCTAGTAATTTAGTATACATACTACAAATAATTACAAAAATGATGTTCTAATATTCTGCAAAAGTCGAGATAATAACTTACTGACCTTTTGGAAGCTTTATCTTTCCTTAGAATCTAACTCTAAGTTTTGCCGCCAAATTACGAGTGGCTTCTCGGAATAAATCCATTTACCTGAAATCCCTCTAGGCGATTACTAAATGTTTTCTTACGAGTTGTGAAAGTTACTATTCGGGTCTAAATTGTAATCACACCTTCTATCTCAGTTTTTGATTGAATATCGCTGTAAACCGATCTAATCAAACACAGCGGACAATGTCCCTCCAGCCGTCTGTGAAAGTGGGGAAGGATAAGAATACGCTCCTTCACCACGAGGACTTCCTTCTGATCTTTGGACTAACCTTTAACACTAGGGTGTGACAACTGCAAGCCTTTGTTTAGATGGTGAGATCTATCGCCTTTGCCGCTTCAAGATTTAGGTCTCAGGCCGGTGATGTAGCCTTGCATAAGAGTCCTTAGACATCAAACACATGGCCGCGGTAATGTTCCTAAGACAGATCTTATACATGACTTTATAGCTGGAGCTTAGCATAAAAGACACATTGTTTTTGCTAACATTTTAAGACATATTGTTAGACACGGTCAAGTTAAACCAGTATAATTTAAGGTCGAGGAAATTTCTGAATTCCATGAGCTTACCAGTAGACAACTTTGTTGTGTTGGCTTCCGTTAGTCTCGAGAAACGATGGAAATGCGCCCATGGAAGGTGTTCCAGTTTGTAGTTGTGCAGCGTCTTCTGTGGCTATAAAGCCCCACACGGGAGTGGCAATCCTTGCTGCAGTTGCTGCACTTTAAGTTTGAGTCAGGTCTTGGTTGGAACTGCATCCTCTTCCTCTGAGATCTTTTCTCATCGACGAGCTGTCGTGACTTTTCCTCGCTGGCTTTCAGACCTGTGAACAGAGCCTGTCGCCAGCTGGACCTGTCGAGGGCAAGCTCTTCCCATGTGTTGACCTCGATCCCAATAGCTTTCATATCGTGCTTGCAGACATCCTTGAAGCGAAGATGTGGCCGTCCGATTAGAGTAGAGAAGGTCTTTGGGGATCCGTCCATTCGACGCACATGGCACAGCCATCTGATGCGACGTAAGCGTGGGAGTGTGACCATGCTGAGAATTTTGGCCTGTTGAAGCACCTCGTTGTTTGTCAAAAGTGGAAACTTTTCTTTCTGATCTAATTGAACAGCAGTTCGATAGTCTTAAATAAAAGATGAGTTGCTTGAACTTGTCAGAAAGTACGATCTTTCTGAGCCAAAATCTTCCTTAACGAAACGGGAAATTAAAAATATTTTGATAAATGTGTTTTGGCATCAGACAGTAAGTCTGTAACAGAAGATGACGTTAAAGCAATCGAAATAAAAATGAAATTCAAAATGAAAGTAGAGTTAAGGTTGTTGTTGTTGTTGTTGTTGTTGTTGTTGTTGTTGTTGGGCTTAACGCCATTTTTCAGCACACGATAGGCTATTCATGGCGGCTAGTATTAATGGTGGAGGAAGAAACCGGGAAATCACCGGAAAGAACCACCGACCACCCACTGGCAAGCTTTCTCACATATCCACATTCGCCGAATCCTAGACTCGAACACACGCAGACAGAGGTGAGATGGCAGTGATCCGTAACGGACAGCGCTTTAAACCACTCGGCCACTCGGGGGCCCCGTAGAGTTAAGGAGGCTCGAGCTTCAGAGAGAAGAAAAAGAGAAATGCAGTTGCAAGAGAATCAATTGGAACTACAACTTGAGGAGAGAGAGAGAGAGAGAGAGAGAGAGAGAGAGAGAGAGAGAGAGAGAGAGAGAGAGAGAGAGAGAGAGAGAGAGAGAGAGAGAGAGAGAGAGAGAGAGATGAGAGGAGAAAGATAAATAGCTACAATTTGAAAGTGGGGACGGATAAGAATACGCCCCTTCACCAGAGGTGAGAGAGCGACAGTTGCAAAGAGAGAAGGATGAAAGGGAATTTTAACTTAGAATGAAAGAATTTAAGCTGGCAAGTGGCAAGCACGATTCCACTTCAAACACAAATTATAAAACATACCAGGCTAGTTCCACCTTTTAATGAAAAGAAAGCAGACATCTATTTTAAAAAAGTTGCTGAAAATCTGAAATGGTATAGGGATCATTGGACACAATTATTGCAGTGTGTACTTTTCGGCAAAGCCCGAAATATAATACATTCTTGTCAGTACAACATAGTTCGGATTGTGATTTGGTTAAGGAGAGCATATTAAGGGTTATGCATGAGTCCCTAATGCTTATCGGCAAAAATTCAGAAACTATAAAAAGATAAGCTGGGCAGACCTATGTCGAATTTGCTAGAGTTAAAGAACAGTTATTTAAGAGGTGGTGTTTAGCCAAGAAAGTTGAACATGATTATGAACGTCTTGAACAACTTGTGTTGCTTGACGAATTCAAAAACTGTGTTCCTAATAATATTAAGAATCATCTTGAAGAGCATAAGATTGAAACCTTAGAAAATGCTGTTCTTGCTGCCGATGAGTACTCCTTGACTCATAAATTCATGTTGTAAGCAAAACATACACTCAGCTATGTCAAAGAAATCTCTTGAGAATGATTTTTATAAGGAATACATTCCTTTAGATGACACATGTATTTGTCATACTTTTGATAAGGTTACTTTTATTTCATATTTGAATCAATCGGGTGGTATTGCTCACAGTAATCCTCTTTTAAATGTTTATTCTCTTTTATCTAATCAGGGTGATAAACGACAATCACTTGCCGTCGAACAGGAAAAAGATCCTGAGATCTGTTTGTTTCAGAGGGCAGTTAGTGAAACTGAAGGGACTAAAGTACCTGTCTGTTATTTACTTAAAAATGGAATTCTTATGAGAAAATGGAGACCTCTCGAGGTACCTGCTAATGACGAATGGTTGTGAACTATCTGATTGTAGTTCCAGAATCTTACAGACAGGAAATACTTAGTTTGGCCCATGAAACTCCTCTGGTTGGTTATTTAGGGATAAATAAAACTTATAAAAACATCTTAACTTACTTCTATTAGCCAAAAATCACAAGTGATGTTTACAAATTTTTCAGATTTTGTCATACTTGTCAAATGGTAGGAAAACTCAATCAGAAGATACCTAAGTCTCATCTACAACCAGTTCCTGCATTTGACGAACCATTTAGCAGAAATATGGTGTATTGTGTTGGTCCATTATCTAAGACCAACGTCATCGCCTTCCATATTTGTACGTCGTCGGGACTCGAACCTGGATTCTTATAGGACTATTTAGTGATTGGACTTGTGTTTTTATTCGTAAAATCATATTTGGATTATATTCACTAACTGTAAATCTTTTTTACCATTTTTTTCATTGTTGTCTAGGGAAATAAATTGTTTACAAAATTTACAAAGCTTGTTGGCTTTCACTCTTTTCTTTGTTACTGAGTATATGCCTTTGTCACGTAACTATATATATATATATATATATATATATATATATATATATATATATATATATATATATATATATATATATATATATATATATATATATATATATATATATATATATATATATATTACTCTCGATTATCCGCGCGCTGTTTAACCTCTTTGCGGCTTAGCCGCGGCAATGTATTTTTAAAGCATTTTTTACTCCATATCTTAAAAAGATGAGGAGTTATGCGACGATTTCAAAATAGAAATTTTATACAGGAAGTCGACCGACCTGTTTAACGACGTCTCGGGCTTACGACTGGTTCCCGGCGAGAGTTGTTGTATAATTTTATAATAGGGCTTTATTTCCTGTCCCAGGGTAATTGCGGATGTTAAACGCCTTCTTTTTGGTAGTGGGGGAAGGAATTCCGTTAAAAGAACAGTACGATTCTTCAGTTGTTATCAGTACAGTAGGCTATTTCAGTTGTGTCCAAAAATACTGTATTTAAGTTTTTGTGTTGGAAAGAGGATAATGGAGCGGACAAGGAAGCGCGTAGTTTTAACAATTAACCCAAAACTCGACATAATTAAAAAACTTGAGCAAGACGGGTCTACCAAAAACTTAGCTTTACAATATGGTATAGGTGAAACAACAGTTCGCGATCTCCGAAAAAAAAATTGATTAATTACGCCAGTAATTCTGATTCATCAAGTGGCTTATCAAGCAGAAAAACAATGAAACTGTCAACTTATGATGAGCTTGATAAAGCGATGTTGCAATGGTTTAACCAACAAAGGGCACAAAACATTCCTGTTTCAGGAATTATCTGCACAAAACAGGCAAAACTATACTTTAATGCATTAGGAATGGAAGGTGATTTCAATGCATCTTCGGGATGGCTGACGCGATTCAAACAGCGGCATGGAATACGTGAGATTTCTATACATGGGGGAAAATTAAGCAACAATGAAACAAATGAAAATGAGTTCCAAAATGATTTTCAAAAGTTCACAGAAGAGCAACAGGTGACTCCTGAACAAATTTATAATGCTGGCCTAAATTGGAAATGTCTTCCAACAAAAACATTAGCACATAAATCAGAAAGTCGAGCATTGGGGCATAAATCCAGCAAAGAAAGAATCACTGCTTTATGTTGCGCAAATGCTACTGGTTCTCATAAAGTGAAACTAGCTGTAATCGGAAAAGCGAAAAAGCCACGTTGTTTCAAGGGAACTGAAAAAACCAATATGCCTGTGACATATTTTAATCAGAAGAAAGCCTGGATGGATACCACAATTTTTAAAACATGGTTCCATGAAAACTTTGTACCACAAGTTCGCGAGCATCTAAGATCTAAAGGTTTGCCAGAGAAAGCCATTTTTTTATTAGACAATGCTCCAAGCCATCCAAATGAAGCGGTTTTGCAGTCTGCTGACGGTAAAATAATAACACATTATTTGCCACCTAATGTAACCGCGCTAATCCAGCCAATGGATCAAGGGGTGATTTCTGCTATGAAAAGGCTATATAGAGGACGACTTCTGCAGAAGTTAGTGGAAGAAGGCAATGATTTAAAAACTTTCTCAAAAACAGTATCATTGCTGGATGCTATCTACGAAGTTACACATGCCTGGGATTCCATAAAGCCAACCACAATTAGTAAATCATGGAAAAAATATATCTGAAGTTGAAACTGTCGACTGCAAGAGATTTCGACTTCTGAATTAGCCGCCATTTTACAGAGTACAGAGGGTGGTAAGTAAGTTGATAGTGGAAATATTTTAGAATGGTTTAATGTTGATTGTGACGATCTAGGGTGTGAGGTTTTGTCCGACAGGAAAATCATTAAATGTGCACAAGGGCAGACAACAGATTCTGATGAGAGTGACGATGAAGACATGGAACTTATTCCTGAAATAAGGATAAACAATTCATCTGCTCTTCAATGGACTTAGGGTTTGCTAGAGTATCTGGAGCAACAAAGTGATTCTCTGCTCTCAGATAAATTGGTATTACGCAGATTGAGAGTAACCATAAAGAAGAAAGAAGCTATGTCATTAAAACAGAAATCAATAAAAGACTACTTTTCCTAAACATTCGTTGTTCTTGTTTGTTCATTTATTCATCTTCCTTTATTTTATTGTTCAATATAATTGTATTAAATTTAATTATTTATTTTCGTGCTACGACATTAGGATATTAGTGAAGAAAAACATTGGCCTGCATCACAAAAGGTAAACATAAGTAAGATATTACGGTGAAAAAATTAACTAAGTTAATTGTATGCCACTATATCTGGATTATATATATATATATATATATATATATATATATATATATATATATATATATATATATATATATATATGCACTTTGGTTTATCTGCTGTTTTTGAATATCCGCGCTATATATATATATATATATATATATATATATATATATATATATATATATATATATATATATATATATATATATATATAAAGTGTTGACATCTTTGAGGTAATTTTGCACTGAATAATTGAATCAGGTGAGTAATGTTGCGAAATAAGGCAATTAGGAGGTATTGCAACTTAGGGTATAATAGAGTTTTGGAGATATATAAGAGGAAAGAGTTCGAAAATGATACTGATTCCTAGTCCCTATTTTCAATTTTCTTCTTTTAAAATCAATTTTCAGATGTATTTAATGTTGTATTTAGATATAACTTGATTAGAAGCAATTTTTTTATTATTCATTGGAATTATAAAATGATCATTGATTTTGGACTAAATATGATTGTTCACTCAAAGGAGTTGTGGGCAATGTCATTTTAATAAATCAGGTCTGTTGGAACTTAGGAATATCTAAAGATAATGGTACATCAGAGTACTGGAGACTTGAAATTCATTGGAAACACTATTCTTTTGGAGCTGTGAGATAACCTTTTATTATTATTTTGTAAGTTCCTCTTAAATTATCATTTTATAACTTAGGCAATTAAATTATTTTTTTAAACCAAAGTTTTGCTTTTCTTCTTTCCGTTACTTAGTTTATGAGCATAGATTCCTTGTAATACATACATACATAGAGTACACGATGTTATAAATTTGGACCATGTGCGTTTGTTTATAGCGCTCCGTGTTAAGGAATTCTTCGTAGATTTTTGTGATTAATTGTTTGCTTATTGAAACTCGATTCTGTGGAAATATTCTTCAGCCCGAAATTATCAACAAGTTACTAGGAGCAAATGTAAATATTTGTGGCATTCCATGGTTTTTGGTGAATTCAGGTCAGAGCCGCATGAGTGTCCCTGACATTCAACATTCTCTATTAAAATCTAGTTGTGTACATTGATCGTGTGACTTCAGGTATAGTATTTAAGAATGAAGACTGGTATATTACTCAATGAAATAATTGAGAAGGTACTGTTCCGTCATCGGCAGGCGCCGTTTATTGTTGGCATGGTGGTAAATGTGAAGCAATTTTACAAAGCAAAATGTGGTTTAAAACCATGATTTGACTAGATTAAGGTGACATAGTAAAAATAGTTCACTGTATTAGTAGAGTAGTATAGTTTTACATCTTGAAATGCTGACGGTACATTAGGGAAAGTCAGTAAAAAGAAACCTTGCAGATGTGCGGTTAATAGACAATTGGGAAGTTGTAACATCTGTGTTCTTGTATTAATTATAGTAAACTTATTATGTAATGGACACGTTGGACCTTCTAGTTTACAACAGTAGTTGTATAGAGGTCTTTGGAATTTAGGGAAAACTTATGACTTAGCGGAATCGCGCAATTGTTTGATGATTTATTATTTATACGGACAAATGGCACACCCTGGGCCTGTATAGCGACAAGGAAATTTTGTATAGAAACACAAACACACACAAAGACACATTCACCGCAATAAAGGAGTGGATTTTATAATCACACTACTCTACATTCATATAAATTGGCAATTTAATTAATATCACTTTTCTAGAGTATTGGGAAAGGCCTGAAAATGGCTGCTTTTTTGTTAACAGGGAGTGATGGCAATATTTTTTACTGTTTAAGATTGAGTCCCCGTCTGGCGGCAGGCTTTCATATACGATACGGTCTGCTTTTGTGGAAAGACAACTCTTTGTTGTCCACACGATAGTTAACAAAACCCCTTTGTGGTTATTGCTGCTGCTGATTTTGATTCTGCTGCTGTTGTTACTGTTCTTTCTGCTTCTGAAGTCTGTACTTCTCTGTCCATTCTTGTTCTTTCTTGATTTATTCTCTCAATACATCTTGCACCAGGCTTTGGGCCATTGGTAACATCTTAACATTCTCTATCTCTCCAGGCTTTGGTATCGGGTTTAGCCTGACGCGATGTAAATTCACATAAACTTCGTTCAGCTTGGCTAGTCTGGAAGGCTTGTTTATAGGTTGACGAGTCAACAGTGGATGGCCAGACTAGAGACCAATCCGCTTTATATGGTTCAAACGCAGATTCAATAGAAAACATCCCTATTCGGTTTTAGTATTATACTACTCATGAAACACTGCTTCTTACGAGATGAGACTGCAAACTTCGTTCAGATTCTCGTCCACGTTTCTTCTTGGCTCATCATCAGACATTTATCGTTTTGAATTAGACTGGGATGAGCGTTTTGACATCCATAGGAATATTTCTTGGTCAATTCGGTAATTTTATCGGCCAGGTGTTTAGCAGGTGTTCTTCTAGTTCTGGCCATCTGGACGTGAGAATCTTGTCCTGTTCGTCTTTGTCTTGAGGTTGTACTCTCACGGTGTCCTCCCATTTAATTTCCAAAGATTCTCTACTTTTTAAAGAGGGATAAGAGTTTGTACATAGCTTCTAATTCATAGCTTCTAATAGTCTAGAATAACTTCTCTCAAACTGTTGATTTCTGTGGTATTATCGAATTCGGTATGCAGGATGACGTTGACCATTTCAGTGAGAGCTTCTGCAGACTGAAGTTACACACGCAGTTGACCAGATTTTATAAGGTGGAAATATCCCTCATTTCTGCCTTGGTATGGAGTGAAATCAAAAGCCCACAAAGTGTAACCTCCTACATAATATTCAGACGATATGCAGTGATTGGTGTTGGTTCCTAATTGTCCGGTCGCTTCGTATAGGGACAAGTACGATCTCAAGTAATTCTTCTGGGTAAAGTTAGGTTCGAAGGGTCTGGTATACAAGGTCTTGCCATCGCGACTGACTTCGACCTAGGATACCTTGTAGTGCTTAATCTGTAAAGGATTTTGATCCTGGGCTGCGTTGCGGACTATACCAATGATTGAACGTTTGGGTAACTGTCCTTAGAACAGATGATCTTCAATATTGAATTGGAATTCAGCAGCAATAGTGATAGTTTTCACCTCTACGCGTGGTATAGGATATTTGGCAGTCGTTCTGCTCAATGTTTGATATCATTTCCCGCTTTAGGTAGCACTTCTAAGCGGCGTACGTAAAGTCTGACTTCTTGAATGATGGTTTTGTAATCGTTGGCATGAGCCATCAAATGGAAAGCGATACTGCTGCGATTGAGTCTCAGGCGACTATCCACTCAGTTCAGCAACTACTTTTCTTGCAACCACGTGTCCAAATGCAAATGATTCATCAGTTCTAAACTACGACCTTGCAGGGTTTTCTTTTAACGGTCGTTAAAGCCCACATTATGAGGATTGTCATCGACTGTCAGGGCTGTGTCGTTTAACGAGTCCTCACCTGCGGTATGAGGTTTCCATACCACACAAGCATCCAGATTACTATTTTTGTCCTCTTTTCCGTACGTCAAGAGATTTTCCATGTACGCTTGAAAAGGGTAAGTATTCATGCTAAAGCTAACCAGTTTGCTATTGAAACACAAATCCACTTCGCTGAACAAGGAATGCATGAAATTGTTGACGAGAGCTACTCTAGTATCGGCTTCAGGCGGTGTTGTCGTTCGTTTCGATCACTTTCAGTTTTAGATACAAGTAAATATGTTATTCAGATCGATGTAATCTTCGGGATGTTCTTTGATTTCAAACTCGATGGGAGCTGAAACTGTTAAAGAGGAGATGGGATAAAATTAGACACATTGGGATTCAAACAAATTTAGTTTAGACTTGGACCAGACGCAAGTCTTTTCTAAATCTCTCTAAGTCTTTGACGGTTTTTTCTTTTCTTAGTCTTTCTAGCTATGGGAGTTTGAAGTCCTCTGAAGAGGTGTCTTCGTCGTCTTTTTCTGCCTTGTCCTTGCCGTGTCGTCCGGGAAGTGGGAATGCCTGACTCGGCAGCGTCGAGATCATTTATAGAAGTTTCTCGTCTGCCGAAAATGTCTTATCATGTTTGAAGCAAAACATTTTTGCCTGCTCTCAATAAAGCTTCTTTGGAGTTTTGTTTATCAATGATGGCATTGTAGAGAAATTCTTTGCCTTGCATCTTTCAATACGCGCTATCCCCGTGTCACCATCGGTTTCTAAATGGAACCAATGTACGAAAAAAGCGATTTTAGCATATCTCTTAAACCATGTCCTGGTTGTCAAGCGACTCCTTGGTCAACATGATACATGACTGACAAGAGTTCAGAATTTTACTGTAACATTTCCTTTGGTAAATGAAATATTTTGTCCTAGATCTACTTTAATATTAATATTGACTGTGTCAAAATATGACTTGCTTAAGGGTAAATAGTTGGGATGAACTAATTCTCGGTAAACACCTTCTTCGTCAGCGACTGTGGCAGAATCCACTTTGAAAGAATGATACTTTTTTTCTGGTTCTCTCCAAATCTTTGGCAACCACTGCATTGAATATGGTACATATCGTGTTTACCATATGTTATCCGCTAAAATAATAACCATCAGGAATGGGCAACAGATAAGTGAATCGTTTTGTTTTGGGGTCTTGTGTTTTCATAGAGTCACGTTCACTGGTGCATTCATCCAAGTTTTGTTGCATGTGCTCGTCATGAACTTTCACCATAAGAGTGTTTTAATTAAAGAGAATATTTAGGATTTGAGTAGGATGAATCATTTCCACCAAAGCCACTCCCCAGTGGGCTTCACGATCCAATTGAATGACCTGAGTTTATTTGGCTGTGTAACAGTACAATGTGTTATTGGGAAACACCTCCATGGAACTTTCACTGGGATTATTCATAATTCCAGAGTTCTAATGTCCGAGGGGTCGCTGGAAGTCAGAGGAGTGTCTAAAATAGGATGATTAGGGTGACGATTTTAAGGGGGACTGATGTTGGGCGCAAGACTCCCGTTGTTATTCCCGTTCAATGAATATTTCAGGGACGGACTGGGAAGAAGGTATCAGATGAAACTGCTGAGTAAAATCTTCCACATGTCTTTGTCTCATTCTTGCAAACTCAAATTGGCAATATCAGCACCGATGAAACGATACATAAAAAAGATTTTACAGAAAAAGACGATTTACGTTTTAGGCACACATTCCCACCACACCCACAAGGGTTGTTTTGCAGATCTTGCAGTGAAGAACTGGGTGAAGGAGTGGTCGCTGCTGTAGTGGTAGGGATTGAGGCTGTAATGAAAGCCATGATGGTCACTTTTTATAGTCGATGATTTGCGAAGCGTCGATCCAAGACTCAAAACTGTGAGGATATCGTTTCCTAATTAATTTGACTTCTTTGACACGTTTTCCCAACTTTACGAGTTCTTTTATCAAGAATTCGTTCGATCTCGTACACTTCATCTTTTTTTTGTCACACGTTGTAACTAGGGTAAGTAAAATGTTCCTTTTAACACATCCCGTTCATGTCTTCCAATTTATAGATAGGAGGATAACGAAAACGCACTCGTTCAGTTACACGAAACAATTCGGTGGTCCAGTTGGTAAGTATCCTTTTGTCGAAAGTGCGTTTTGTTTTGCTTATGCGTAACCAATCGCTTGTTACCAACACTCCACCTTTCTTGAGGACAGTTACCACCGGGGTCAAACCAAACAGGTGCTTGAAAACGGTCACTTCGTTGTCTGACGTCACTTTTTGGGGAGCAGGGCACGTCCAATGTTCCGATGGTAAGATTTGTTGTACGATTGGACGAGGTGCGGTAAGACGTCTATGTACTTGAGAGTGTGTTGATGCGGAAAATATTTCGACATGTGTTCTTTCAAGGCGCATTGATAACGTTTCAAGATGCTTTTTTTCGTTTCGGGATTTTCGGTGAAGAAGAAATGAATGTCACGTTTTTTAAAATTCCTTTTATAAAGCTTGGTTCAGAAATTCGTTGCCTTTGTCGGTTTGCCATTGAAGAGGGTGAGACCTCTTTGATTCAATACCAGTTGAATGGCTAACTCAAACTCACTGCTCGATTTGAAAGTCAATGGCTTTACCCAAGCAAATTTATAAAAAGACGTCGATGACATAAAACAAATATTTTTAGCCACGATTAGTGGTGGTCAAATGAGATACATAGGCTAAATCATCTTGCCATTGATGACCGAAGCCTTCCACTTGGGTGCGACGTCAGGAAAATTTTCATTGAATGGGGTTGCGTAAGAAGTACTTGGCTTGATCTTGTAACCATCGTTGCACTTCAGATAAACGGACACTTTTCAGTCTTGCTTTGGCAGCACGATACAATTTATGAACTCCTCCGTAACCCTCTTGATGGGATGGATCATAGTAAATGCTTGCTAACACCTTAATTTTTAATAAGTAATTAAATCTCTGCTGTTTCTACTCTAGATAGGTTGAAGGGGTGGTTTGAAAATGGTTTTACGTGTCCGACGTGCTACGGATGTAAAAGTCGGATTTTAGTTTGGTAATGGTGGTGGTGGCTCTGGTCTTCTTTTCTTTTTTCACTTATTTTTCCCTTCTTTCTTTTTTTTTAATTCTGTCAAAGGAGGAGTGGACATCATCTTTTTAACCCAAGATTTAAGTTCTCGTTGTGGCCTGGGAGAATGAACAAGGACGCTTTAATCTTACTAGGAATTTGAGCTGCTGACGGTGTTTGAAGGACTTCTTGTGAATCTTTTTCCTCTGGCATCCAAATGGCTGCTTATGTCTTGACCGCTGCTGGTGGTGGTGGTGATAGGCTTTTCATCAGGGTCTTAAAATCTTTCAGAGTGGGCTGGGATGTATCCTCAAAAATTTTCTGGTGAAAAAGTTGCAGTAGTTTCAACAGTTGACTGTCCCATTGGGATTTTCCGTTTCTGACAAATCGCTGTGATCCATCAACGATTGCAATTCGTGTTGTAACTAGGACATCTCGGTCAAATGAGGATTGGGAAATAAATGTGGGTCCGTTATTCTTGCGAACGATGGTATTCCATCCATCGTTTGTAAGGTACTAAATTCAGTTTTTGTCCTACCATTGGATTTCAAGGATCACGTTTGAGATCTTTTGATTCCTGATAACCTTTTTATCTTCTTGGACTTTTTATATCGACATCCTCCCAATGTTCTCAATATTCCTTTCAGCAAGGATCTTCTTATTCTTCCCTGCAAGGGTTGTAACAGACAATTCCTACGAGTTGCAGCAACATCTTTTTCTTTTGACGAATAGAGATTTTCTTTTGGACCATTTGGCAAAGAACGTGTCGATGTTTGACTGAGCATTATTTCTGACGTGGAGACAAAGGTATCGTGCTTTTCAAGACATTTAGACAACATTCGCTCACAGTATCAATGACGTCTTTGGAGGCAGTTTGAATTACTAAGTTCGCGTTGTTGGTGAAGCTTTGGTCAACATTGGCTTCATGTCCCAATATTTGGCTAAACGAGGAAGAGTCCTTTTCTTTTTACTCTTTCTTTTCCTTTTTGGGCAGAAGAACGACGATGGTGACTGTGTGCACTTTTTGGGGTGGATATCTTTGGGCGTTCAACAACACTGATCCATCGTTTACCTCAGGTCTTTTTATACTGGAAACGACGTCACTAATTGTCTTTACGTCGTATAAACTTGATGAATGGCAACACAAGTTGTGGAGGAGTTCGCAAGCGGACTAAATTGGGACAGTTCTTGCTTGAATAAATACAGAAACTCTGCAACAAGCCCGATCTGTTTTGGACTTTGACTTTTTGTTGGGGTATATACTTTGAAGAGGTGGAGGGTTGTCACCGCTGGAGGAGAAGTTTTTGGAGAAGCTCTCTTGCGGGTGGAAGCTGTTTTCTGTGGGCTTTTCTTTTTCTTTTTCTTAGGCTGTGACCTGGTCCCTACACCGTTGCTCTTTTTTGTTTCTTCTTTGGTGTACGCCGGCAAGTGGCTCTGTTCTTGTGGAGAACTTTTGGACCACTGGTATACCATTTTAAGCAGGAGTGATTGATGACACCTCCTAGAGAACCGCTACCTCCATATTTCAAAATGATTTTCTTTTGATTTTTTTTGTCGATGCAAGGATCGACCAGTTGCGTTAAAGCTACTTCGTGTTTGTTTTAAAAACTGCATTTTGCTTGATGTGGAATGTGAATGATGCCTTGCAGTAATTGGCGTGCTGTCACCGTAAACCATCATAAAACATCATTAAAACTGGCTTCTAAGACACGAGAACGTATATGTGGATTCGTTTCACGACTGATGCGATTTGATAGGAAGATAGACTGAAAGGACGTCATATTGACATTGTGTGAGACAGAGCCATAGTGACACATATTTTTATAGATATTTTGGGTGGTTGTTACGCTGTCGACGGGAATACCTTTCACAAATACGATGAAATCTCATTGACTTTCTCGCAAAAGGCTGTCCGCCAATTGCCACTCATTGTAACACCACACGCTCCTCTGAGGTGGACGATCGATCAACTGATGTTTATGTTAGATCAAACGTTTGACAATGTCGGCTTTGCCTGAACCGCTTAGTCCAGCAATAAGCATGTTAAAGGAATGCTGAAGATATAAGACCTCACAAATGGCACGTTCATGACTTTGAAAGTGGAAGCAGAGGGAGCAGAGACAGCAGAGCTAGCCACAGTAGTGTAAGGAATGTCACTTTTGATAGGAAGACAGACAAGGCAAGAGTCTTTATACTTTGTTTCGGGACACGTTTATTGTTATCTATCATTGTGAACAGCAGAAAAGACAAAAATACATAAAAGACAAATGGCTAAGTACATGAATGAAAGACTCATCAAAACAATTATAGTGGAATATAAACAATTGTATGTACAATATTTATCGTGATCAAAATGTGGTGTCCTCCTATGGACATTGTGTAATGATCGTAGAGTCTCTACATTCCTTGGTACAGTCACACGTGTCCTCCTGGAATAGCCTTTCGGGGATGTCGATGACGGATCTGCCCTGAAGAGAGCGTTTTTCCTCGGTAACAGGCTTTTCTTCTGATATTGTCACTAACACAGGTTCAAACGTTACTGAACGTTTGAAGTGAGGATTACAAATCTTGGACATCGTGTTCCACTTCTTTAGTCATTGCCTCGAATCTCCAACTTTGCAAGTGAGCGTGTAAGTCACCCGCTTCACATTCACATCGTCATACTGAACTTCAGTACATAAAAATTGACGAATCTTGTTTTCACATAGAGGTCGAAAAGTATCAAGATGAAAGCATAAAACTTTGAGCAGAAAGAATCTTTCGTGTACCACTTTCATGTTTAGGGTGGTAGGTACTGTTTGTAAAGAGTCCACAAGTAATTGGCTGATAAACGAAATCTCAGAAAGCAAGTCACTAAGATACACCAAATGTCGACCCCAATTCAATGGACGTAGTTCTCTTAAAAGGCAACGGTAATCAGCCACCGTTTGAATAGTGTCATTGTTTTTCTTCCAAGGAATCTGTTGTATCAAGATTGATAAAGGTCATGGCATGATAGTCCGTTTTTATACCCTCTATTTTTTTCGAAGATAATAAGTGTACTTTTTGCACAGAGCTAATTGTACTCCAGTAGCGCATAAAACAATTTTAGTCACTAATTCACACACTATACACAGAAAAGAATTTTCCTCTAGAGAGAGAATTTGGTAGTGTACAAGATTTTGGTACCCCTCTAAGTCTTCCTCTGGAATTCAATGGTAGTATGGCCACCTTGTAAGTAGAAGGATGAATATCAACCAAAGTATTCTTTCTCTCGTCCAACTGAACAATGTCTGACCACTGGAACGTTTTCATGTGAATCAATCCTTTTATAGCAAATATAAACATCGGTGACTTAACGGATGCACTTGTTCTTTATATTTGACTTTGTATTTTTAGGAATTCTCTGTAAATGCGTTCTCTCAACTCCATATGTAAGCCAAGAATGCTCTCTTGTAAAGCATCCATGACCATGTGTCAAACACTTTTATAAGAGCGAAAGACAAAGTGATGGACAAAGTGAGCAATTTCTGACCATAACCATTCAGGGTGGTCAAGTAGGTAAGTATCCTTTGTCGAAAGTGCGTTTTGTTTTGCTTATGCGTACCCAAGAATGGTAACAAAATTCTTCTGATGTAAACGGTCTAAATCGAAATGTTAGGATGTACTCGCCCTTGATCCAGAGAAATCTGACTTGTTGGTTGACTTTTGTCACTTTTCTCCTGTGAATATCTCGATACAAAAGTTATACAGTCACAAATTGAGATTTTACTTTAGCAAGTCCCAGCCAAATTTCCTTGTAGATCTTCTCTTGTAATTCGTTTGGTAATAGATGAATATTAATTTTTGCATGGGGTTTAAATGCCTGTCTAGGTCCTGTCCAACGTATGACTCCTAACCAAGCTGGTTTCTTAAACGACATGGTATGTGACTTCAATGCCAAGGTCCCACTAAAGGTAGGTAGTGACACTCCGGATACAATCAAGCATTACCAGGTAAGCGGAGTCTTTCTTCTCCCACTCGTGAAGTGTCACACCTCAACTGAAGCACTCGACTTTATATATCTCTGTGTTTGTGTGTGTTTATTAGTCCTTGGTTTTTATGGAATCCATTTACGTTTAAAAATTATCCCTTGTATTCTTGTACTGTTTGTCCATTTTCTGCACATGGAGTTTTTGGAGGCTCTTCCATCGTAGGGCAGAAAATAAGAAGTTGGTGGAGGAATAGAAGAAATTAGAAGAAGCAACCCAAAGGTCCTTTTCAAGGCCACGTCATATAGATCGAAAAGATATTTATTCTTTCTTACCTAGAATTTTTTTTTAGTTGCATAATTTATGTTTAAGTCCCAAACACATTATTCTCTTGTTCATCAATCTATGGAAACGAACACGGATGCATAAAATACACTCTGCTATCCACTGACACGAACACGAATGCATAAAACTTGGTATAGAAATAAAGCAGTGGCATGACGTCACGGTACTTGCTACATTGTTGTAAGTATCCAGTACCGTGACGTCACCTAACCTGTTCCATTCCTATTGTCCCTATACAAAATTCCCTTGTCATTATACAAGCCCAGGGTGTGCCATTTATTCGTATAAATCTTGTCAGTAAATAGACCCAGGGGGTCTGTAATGTATTTTCCCATTATTCGTGAAGCGCCCCCATATACTACTTGTCATGGATGAAAAACTACTAAGTTGCAAAAGTCATAAAAAACGTCATCATGAAGTACAATTTCCGCATGTAGTACTGTGTGAAGTCGTACTATGTGAACTAGTACTACATGAAGTAGTACTATATAATCTCTAACGTCATGAAGTATACGAAGCTTCCGTAATGTGCACGACAAAATTGTAAGTGTTAACCATCAGACAGGTTGTTTGTTTGTTGGTTGGTTGGGCTTAACGCCATTTTTCAGCACACGATAGGCTATTCATGGCGGCCAGTATTAATAGTGGAGGAAGAAACCGGGAAATCACCGGAAAGAACCACCGACCCACGAGAAGCTACTGGCAAGCTATCTCAAATATCCACATTCGCCGAATCCTAGACTCGAACCCACGCAGACAGAGGTGAGATGGCAGTAATTCGTAACGGACAGCGCTTTAAACCACTTGGCCACTCGGGGCCCCAAGCATCAGACAGGTAAAATGGACCGTGCATTCAGACTCAATCAAGGGTTTGCTTGTGCATCAATTACATTCATAAATTTCATAAATCAGTAGTTTACAAAAGAACTAATTGTAATCATATGTTTACAGTTAGGATCGCTAGTCTAATGTACGAATATTATTTCTGAATGTCAGTTTTCGAAAATATATCCCACTATTTATCCATAACTTGCTAGTTTTGCCAGCAATCGGTTCATCAATATGCTTGTAAATAATGAGTCAGGTGATTAGGTGAAAGTAAAATCAAATAACTCGAGAAATAATTTAATTTAGTATTGATTTCACAGTTGATAACTTTGTAAATGATGATACGAAACTAGCAATTAAAAGAGCATTTAGTTTCTTGGATAGTTATCAGTTCATGCGAACATCCTTAGATCAGTCTGATTATTCGCAATCAGAGTGGAATAATTTGTTTAAACAGTTTACCACTTTCACAAACTGAAACCTAAATTTATGAAATGGACGTCTATCCATTAGAAGGAATGAATAGTTTTGACAGATTTTTATGAACTATGCACACAAGACAGAAAGTTTCACCACCCATCACTCATTCAACGTCCATCACTTACGGATTCAAACGTGTCCAATTATTACCTCTTTGTCCAATATGTGATGCTTCACTTCAATCATTAAACACATTTTGAAATCTACATGAATATTACATAAAAAATGATACGTTAATGTTGAATGAAATTTTCATAATGTCTGTATGAAATACACGAATCTCCTACCGACAACTTGTTTCTTAGCAATGAAACTGGAATTCGTGGCGAATTAGTGTGATACCCTATATGTACGCAAAAGCAAATAATGTTTTAAAATTATGCAATTACTCAATAGCAAGGTTAATGTCATTCATCATAAACCTACTTTATACTAATATGACATGGACAACTTGCATGCAAGTTAGATGTACAAATGATTAACAAAATTAGATGGTAATAAGCAACATGCAAAAATACCCGAAAGTAGTATCAGAGCTTGCATATTACAAATAGACTTGAAGATTCAAAAACATTTGCATCGTCATTTCAAAGACTCCGCATTAACTCAAGAGAAGTTTCTTACAAACAAATTGCAACTGATTATATAAAGGTACATTACCTAAAGCAATGGAATTTATACACTCGTTGAACAAAAGCACGTATATCGTACACTAAAGGAAATTTAGAAGCTTAACATGTAATTAGAATTATAACTGAAAACAGCACATATGTTTGTCCTGAACGTCGAGCTAAATACATATGGAGACAAACAGCTAATAATGATTATGAAAATAACTTCTCCAAACTGTTGTATAATACAGTGCTTGAAAAGCAAATGGGAAAACTGAACAAAACAATTGCATTTAAAATATATGCAATTGTAACAATTTCGTCAAATGCTTGAAAGATATATCATTTTCCAGAAGGTAAAAAAATGATGAAGATTTGGTGCAACTAAGTCTTAAAATATATCAAATTTACGAAACCGATCCATTGTAGATAATTATTAATAGTATGCTAGTAGTCTATGTACGAATCACATTGCAACCACTTAAAATGTATATAAGGAGACAGAATGAAGATGATACCTTTTAATAAAAAATACGGATTTCTTATGTTTCAAAGATGAAACAGCAAACTAACGGATGCACCAATCAGGAAAAACTGTAGGATAAGGTCAAGACTATTCGATCTAGACGGACAAAGACGGAAAAAAAAACTTTTAAGGAATTTAAAAAATGCTTGATCAGAAGAATTTGAGATGTAAAGACATTGCCTTTTCTAAATAAAGAATATTATAAAGAGATCTATTTATGGAACAGATATGACTCGAATAGCATCAAAAGGTCCAAAGTAGCATTGCCTATGTGTGATGACTAGTGTTAACGACCATCCCCACCCACTCCAAAAAGAGCCTATTCTCCCTAACATATTTAATTAGCTAGTTGTACTCTATTCAAGGGTCGTGCGGGAGGGGGGGCGGTCCGCCCCAGATGACATCTAGAAAGGGGCGAGAACATCGGTAGAGTTAAAATACCAGTACAAGATTTTAAAGCAAATAAAAATTCGCTAAAGGAAAAGTTATTTCCAATTTGCTTATAACAGCACTGTACTCTTAAAAACATACTTGCAAACATAATATGTTCTTCTGTGCTTCTAATACAATAGGTACGCCCCTGACTATTTATATTTAATGATATACTGATATGTAAGTCAGTGAAAACAGTCTAGTTAGATTAACCGCTTTCTTGTTTACTTCATCAAGTTCCCACAATCATCTAATCAATACAAAAACAGTATGTATGTATGCATGTATGTATGTATGTATGTATGTATGTATGTATGTATGTATGTATGTATGTATGTATGTATGTGTGTGTGTTGACATATGATACGATAACAATTTATTTGAAATAAAATTCTGTGATTTCAGTCTCTATAAGAATTAGTTCAAGCCATGTTTACATACATTAAAACAGTCCACAAATTATCACTTTATGAACACTTTTCATTGATACCTCTATAAACTTTACTCTTTGAAAAATCTTGAGCTGATTATTAGTAATGCTAATCTGACCATATGTTTTATGGGCATAAGCATGTTCTGGTCTGTATAAAGTGAAAAACTTGTAGTCGGTCAGTTCTAAATGAGCCGTAGAAGCTGGCCTTTAAAGTTTAACACTGATATGAAGAAAAGGTCGAAGTGACCCCTTCACATAGATCCTGCACACTTAATTCAATTTTAAGGTTCCACGCTTATTTAAAATTCGACACATTACAGTGACATATTTTGTATTTCCGATTTTATTAATGCAGTCATCGATTCTTGGTAATGAAATTGAATCTGTTGTAGTCACAGTGTTCACCTTCTATAGTAAGGTCACATACGGACAGTATTATCTGATTTCGGAACAAGCATACGTGGTGAACTCCAGTCACGTTTACTCGGTTCTACAGAATCTTTCTTCAGCAAATATTGAATTTCTTTTTTCAAACATTCCTGTTTGAGAGGCTTCATCCAGTACAGTTGTTGTTTCACAGGTGTAGGATTTCCAGTTTCAACATCATGATAAATTTTATTTGTTCTTGTAGGAACCTCTAGAAATAAGTACTCATTTTCAAGTTATACCTATTTTAGTTCATTCCTTTTTTGTTGTTGCAGATGTGAAAGTTTCTGGTCCTGCTTAATTCCGAAGATTTATTGCTCCTAAGTCAATATAGTCTGACTGCATTCTTTCACTTATATCCTCACTGTGTGGGACAAGTACAACTAATTCATTGCATGATTAACCTGGCTATCTCTATATAAAAAAACTGGTACTCCTTTAATATTTTTACATCCCAGGAGTACTATTGTCTTAATTTAATTCATTCGTTTTCTTCTTAATTTTGTAAGGGCCATAATACCTAGCAAAAAGAAAATATTGAAGAATGAGCAAGAGAAATAGAACTCTTATCACCAAACTAAAAAATTCTCCCCATTGTAGCTCTGTCGTCCCTTAATTTTCCTTTTGACTTTTGCTGGTTGCAAATTCAAGCATAATTGGCTGGAATATTCCAGGCATAATATTTGACCTTTTACCAGATTGGACAGATTTGTGAAGGCCAAACTGAGTTAAAAACCTTTAGCAATGCTTTTAGTTTTAATATTCTGCAAAGCAATTGCCTCTGGGAATCTTGTTGATACAGACATGATGGTCAAGAAGTATTAGTTACCTGACTTGGTCTTAGGTATGGGACAGACACAATCAATCATTATTATGCTAAATGGTTCGTCAAATGCAGGAATAGGTTGCAGATGAGTCTAAAGTATCTTATAATTCGGTGTTCAACCCATTTAACAAGTGTGACAAGATCTGCAGTATTTACAAACATCGCTTTTAATATTTTGCTAATAGAACTGGTTCAAGATCTTGTGATAAGTTTTTTTTATCCCTAAATGACCAGCAAAAGGCATTGCATGGGCCAGACTAAGAATTTCCTGTTTGTACGATTTTGGAAATATGATTTGATAGTTCACTGATAACTCATCATCAGCAGGTATCATTTTCGCATAAGTATCCCATATGTAACGAAAAAATATAATTCTGTGGATTCAGTTTCAATAATGTCCCTTTGAAACTAACTAGAATTTTCAAGATCTTTTTAATGTTCGACGACAAGTGATTATCGTTTGTCACCCTGATTAGAATAAAGATAATGAGTAGTTAAAAGAGGACACTTTGATCCAAACGAAGTGTTAAAGTCTGACCAGTAAGTACATGATAAAGGAATACATTTCTGATCAACATCATTCTCAAGAGTTTTCTTTGTCGTTGCTCTAGTAACTGCACAAGCTGAGTAGAAATCAGGAATTTCTTTTTCAAAAGTAGCGACTTTCTGATTTATGGAAAGGCTTGTAAGTTACAATCAGATTAACAACACCTTTATCTCCATCCAGGTCATTTCCTAGTAATAAATACTTGCCTTCAAGGGGTAAAGATTACACTGTTCCGATTGGCATGCGTCCGGAGACTAAATCTGATGACAATGGAAGGGATCACTAACAAAGCTGCACTTTACTCCCTGAATAAGAACACTCTCAGACCAAAGCAAAGTACCTGATAATAAGAGACTCTGAGACGCTCATGTGTCTCTTAAAATTTTACCAGTGATAGGATTGACTGAATCACACGAGTGACATAGAACCTTTCGGCGTGAATGGATCATAATTCTCCAAAATAAAATCAGACTATGGTTTATTTGACCCAACCACTGTGTTGTTTGCAATATATATATATATATATATATATATATATATATATATATATATATATATATATATATATATATATATATATATATATATATATATATATATATATATATATATATATAACCGTGACCTTGATCTCTTCGAAAAAAGAGCATTATGAACATGTCTTATTTGATTATGTTGCTTATTTTTCATTTTGTAGCAAACAGAAATATGTCCTTTCTTCTAGCAATAGGTACACGTAGGAAGAAATAAGGACTTCTGATCAATTTTTATTGTTGTTGTTGTTGGGCTTAACGCCATTTTTCAGCACACGATAGGCTATTCATGGCGGCCAGTATTAATGGTGGAGGAAGAAACTGGGAAATCACCGGAAAGAACCACCGACCCACGAGAAGCTACTGGCAAGCTTTCTCAAATATCCACATTCGCCGAATCCTAGACTCGAACCCACGCAGACAGAGGTGAGATGGCAGTAATCCGTAACGGACAGCGCTTTAGACCACTCGGCCACTCGGGGTCCCTCTGATCAATTTTACCAGAAAAGTGATTTCTGAAAGTTGTACTAGACTGAGATTTAGAAGGGCTCGTATTAGGTTAAAATGTTGTTGTTTTTTCTATTAACCAGAAGACTTGAAGACTTACAAACAAAAGAAAAGTTATGAGCTAAGGAATTCTCGTCAGCAGAGTTATGAGTTGAACAAGGTGAAGTCCAAAATGCAATGTCACATTACAATTTTTTTTAAGTAGAATAAAATGAAACTAACTAGCAAACAAAGCAAACTAATTGTACATAGCAGTAGTCAATTGTAGAATGGCTTAAGAAACTGAAATAATCAGCTAGAAAATTATTTCAATATCCGTTGTAAAAAAAATCAATAGTATTTTCAGGAGAATGATGTCTTGAACGTGCTGACTTTAACGTTGTATAGCAAATGGTGCTTAACAATGTCTGATTTTTACTCGCGACATTCATCAACTATTTCTTACACAAAATAGTAAGTTAACTGGCGCGCAGATATAGAGTCTACTAACAAATTTAGTATTTTATGTTTGATTGTGCCGCACTATTTGCGACACACATCACGTATTTACAGTGTTAACAGTTTTGTCGTGTAAAAGCATTATGTGCTATCGCGGTATCTATTATGAACCGACTAAGTAAGGTTACACTAATTAGCTATACAATTTCTTCAATGTCTGTGCTTAAGGGCAGACCGCAACACCTCAACCAGCTTTTTAAAAGAATGTCGTATGCAATTATCAGATTTAATTGCTGGATGAAGAACGGAGCTTATGTTTTTGTTTAAAAAGAGACCCGAAATGTTAACCAGTGCATTCTCAGGAATAGAATTATGGTAAAGCGTTTCTGGTCTTGTGTTTAGCGAAGTCCAGTTTCATCGTTGATGATTGAATTGGATTTTGTTTTTGTTCATTGTATGTCTTTTCCGCCATGATTTTATTAATTGTTCATTTTCAATAGCAGATTATATTTTAGAGCAAGCTTAGTTTCCTTTTAATGAAAACTTTATACATCTCGTGGTATATCACTGCTACAGCGTACATAATATATGAATCACGTGTGTCAGGGATTGATTAAAATAGATGCAATAAAATGACGACGAACAGGTGCGAAACTAGTAACTAACTAGCCTGAGCGCTTTCGACTCTTAATGAGTCTTTTTCGAAGGCAAATACAAAACATATATAAGACAAACAAATAAACAGAAAGACGTTGTGTTTGTAAACCTCTACATGGCTGTCTCCACATGAGGTAAAACTATAAATACAACAACTTGTATAGAATTGTTGCGGATACTGAAAACTGTGTATAATTCCCTAAAAGTTTACAAGCCAAAGCAACATCTATTTTTACTCTTTTTTTTACATTTATATAACGCAGATTATATCCCAGATATTTGATTATATACTGGTTATTCTTATAGTAAAAAATGAAGGATACTAAGAAGATTTAGAAAAAGTTAAATTCTACTAGTGCATAGTTTTCTTTTTCTTGTCTTCTTGGTTTAGACCGCTTGGTTTCAATGTTCTAAGGCGGCGTATCCAGTATGATTTCTTTTCCTTCCTGGTTTCGGAACTCCAGCTGTGGTTGTTAGCAATAGCGATAAGTGTTATATCACTGAAATTGTGGCCAGGGGAGGAGAAGTGTTCTGCGACCGGGCTTCTGTACAGCTTTTTTTGTCATCCAATCAATCTATGAAGGTTTATCCCTTTGTGTAGCTTTTCAGTTTCTCCGACGTACTGAAGGCCACAGATCTTACATGTGATGAGATAAATCACATTCTCTGTTTTGCACGTTTTGTTTGGACCCTGTATGTTTAGTTTTTCTTTAGTCATTGTGCTAGTGAATGTCCTGGTCTCTATCATATGTTGACAGGTTTTGCATCTTTTATCGCCACAGGGTCCAGATTGACTAGGTTGGTTTTGACTAGCGATTGGCGTTAGCTTTGCCCTGACTAGGATATCCTTTAGGTTTTTTTTGGTCTCCGGTAGGCTACGACAAGGACCTGATTGCGGAGGCAATCCAAAAGGTCAAACAAACAAACTGTGATGACCTACTCTAATATGGACAGAAAAAAAAGGCTGATAGGATACCATTTATTCTGACCAATCACACAGACAACCCCAAAGTAGGTAAAATCATCGCAAAACACTGGCCCACCGTGCTAATCGTCGGCCATACTAAACCTAATACTTCCGAACAAACCTGTAGTAGCCTACCGGAGACCAAAAAACCTAACGCCAATCGCTAGTCAAAACCAACCTAGTCAATCTGGACCCTGTGCAATTGAAAATATTGATAAGGAAACTGATATTCACCTAAACGTGGAGCAGCAGGGAGGGTGAACCCTACAAAATTTTTGTGTGTGAAATTAACCTGAAATAAGGGTTCCTACAGAGGCTGAA